>PVIH01007863.1:84852-96634 GCA_004025045.1 Sigmodon hispidus
GCCATCTCTCCAGCCCCATTTTTTTTTTTAAAAAAAAACTTTATTTCCGTTTTTTATTTGTTTTTGAGACAGGATCTTTCTTTTTTTTTTTTTTTTTTTTTAAACTTTATTTATTTATTTGCCTTGGTGTTTGCCTGGAACTGGAACTACAGACAGTTGTCAGCTGCCATGTGGGTGCTGGGAATCGAACCCGGGTCCTCTGGAAGAGCAGACGGTGCTCTCAACCGCTGAGCCATCTCTCCAGCCCCCAAGAGACAGGATCTTTCTACATATCCCTGGTTGTCCTGAAATTCCATATGCAGACCAGGCTGGCCTTGAACTCAGAAAGCTCTGCCTCCCAAGTGCTGGAATTAAAGTTGTAGATCAGCACTTCTGGCTGCTATACATTTTTTTTTTTTAGATTTATTTATTTATTTATTATGCATACAGTTTTACAGAAGAGGGCACCAGACCTCATCATAGATGGTTGTGAGCCACCATGTGGTTTTGCTGGGAATTGAACTCAGGTCCTCTGGAAGAACAGTCAGTGCTCTTAACCTCTGAGCCATCTCTCCAGCCCACATATTTTTAAAGATAAACTTATTTTACTGTGAGATAATTCAGTGGGTAAAGGCCTGGAGACCTGAATTTGATTTCTGGAACCCATATGTAAAGAGAGGCCAACTCTACAAAATTGTCCATGGCAGAAATTCCTCCATCCCAGACAAAAACAATAAATAAATAAACAAAAACAAACCAATAAATAGCTACTAGGCCCAGGCAAGGTGGCACGATCCCTGTACTACGAAGGCAGGTGGATCTCATAGAGAGCTCTACAGAGTTCAAGGTCAATTTACTTTATTTAATCTAGTTCTTTCTTTCTTTCTTTCTTTCTTTCTTTCTTTCTTTCTTTCTTTCTCTCTCTCTCTCTCTCTCTCTCTCTCTTTCTTTCCTCTCTCCCTCCCTCTCTTTCTTTCTTTCTTTTATTCCAAGACAGTTGGGTTTCTCTGTACAGGGTTTCTACAGGGTTTCTCTGTAGCTCTGGCTGTCCTAGAACTGGCCCTGTAGACCAGGCTGGGTGCCAGGAAACCTGGAAAATTCCCTCCCCTTTAGGAACCACTTACAAGATGAGTCAGGATATGGCACAGGCATTAGGTAGAGATAAGGAAAACAACAACCTTCCCATTCCGGGGAGAAAGGCGGAAGAGGGAGGAGAGGGAGGAGGGAGGGAGAGCCTTAAGATAGGGATACTATTATACAAGACTTCTCAAAAAAGTTTTTATTTTTAAAAACTCTAGTTCCAAGCTAGGCAGTAATGCACACGCACACGACTTTGCCACGGTGCGTGTGGAGGTCAGAGGATAACTCACTGGAGTCGGTTCTCTCCTTCCGTTCTGTGGGATCCCAGGATCGAACTCAGATCGTCAGACTTGGCAGCAAGCACCCGTTACTCACTGAGCCCTCTCGCAAGCCCAGGGAGAGATGTAAACAGGACACGAGCTATCACACCTCGAAAAGATCAGTGTAGGTGGTTACTTGCAGATCCTCCCCGGGAAAGCCTCATTTTCTGAGTTCTAACTCAAAAAGCATGACGTCTCCTCCTCTCTATTTTTTGGTTACTAATGAAAACCCTCAGCAGGCCTGTCCCGACACTCTGGACATTCTCATCCTTCCCCCGAGACCCCCATCCCCACCCAGTGCAGCTGCTTTCCCCGAGGTTAACTGGAAAGGCATGGCTCTGCTCTCTCCCCTCCATCTCCCTCATCCTGATAGCGGTCGAGATTCACAGCTTTACCTGTCTTGTTGGTTTTCTCAAACTCTGATCAAATGTTTCTCAATTTAAAACAAAAATTAAGACGCCAAGTACTGAGGCCTGGGGAGGTGGCTCAGCAGTAAAGAACATTTGTTGTTCTTACAGAGGACCAGCCTTGACTCCGGAGGCACACATCGGGAGGCTCAGAACCTCCTGTAATTCTTGTTCTGGGGCATTGGATGCCCTCTGGTCTCTCAGGGCAACCACACACATGTAGTGCTGGTTCGCTTTTATTAACTGGACACAAACATAGACATACTTGGAAAGAGGAATTATTTTCTCCCTTCCTTCCTTCCCTCCCTCCCTCCCTCCTCTCTCTCTCTCCCTTTCTTTCTGTCTCGAGACACGGTTTCTCTGTGCAACAGCCTTGGCTGTCCTGGGATTTTTATAGACAAGAGTTTTTCCGTGTAACAGTCTTAAATGTCCTGGAACTCAATTTATAGACCAGGCAGGACTCGAACTCACAGAGATCCACCTGCCTGGCTCCCAGGTGCTGGGATAACAGGTGTGTGCCACCACCTACAGGCAGGAAAAGGTAATTGCAATTGAACAATTACCTCCATCAGATTGACCTGTGGAGTGTGTGTGTGTGTCTGTCTGTCTGTCTGTCTGTCTGTATTTTTTTTTTTTTATTAATGGTTGCTATGACCCTGCCACTGTGGGCCCTGCCACCCCTGGGCAGGTTATCCTGGGTTGTATATGCAGCAATCTGAATGGCTAGGAGTGACGGCTCAGGTTCCTGCACCCTGGAGACAGAGGCAGGTTGATCTTTGTGAGTGTACCCTAGTCTACATAGGGAATTTCAGGGCAGTTGTCTACACAGAGAAACCCTGTTTAGGAAAAAATTAAAAAAAGAAAAAGCGAAACCCCAAACAAAATAATAAATAAAACAAAACACAACAACTACCATCATACCAAAACCAAAACAAATAAAAGCAGTGGTGGTATATGCCTGTAATCCCAGCTTGGGGGTGGGGTGGAGGCAGGGGATCGGTAGCTGAAGGTCATCCTTAGCTTCACAGTGAGTCTGAAACCATTGTTAGCTAAATGAGACTCTGCCTCAAAAAAATGAAGTAAGCAAACCTAGCAAAGGTCCACTGAGTCAGCATGTTGTAATTCAGAGCTCCAGTGTGCCAGAGCACAGGCTGAAGAGAAAGCAAGCCACAAAGGGGGAGAAGACACCAGAAAGCCACATTTCCAAACAGGCCAATCCTGTCAGAACTCGTGCTGAGCTCCCACTAGCCACAAATGATGGAAGTAGACCTGAAGGTCGATTCTCAAAACAGAATGGACGACAGGGCACTAGCTCATCCGTCTCCAGGGAAGTGCGGTCCAAAGGTACCGGGAGACACTGTCCTCCCCACCGGAAAGACTAAGGCTAAACGGTAGAGAAGCTGAAGAGCCAAGATGTTCCTGTGAGGTGTTTAAATTAATCAGCTTAATCAGCACTGTGTGTGTGTGTGTGTGTGTGTGTGTGTGTGTGTGTGAGAGAGAGAGAGAGAGAGAGAGAGAGAGAGAGAGGAGAGAGAGAGAGAGAGAGAGAGAGAGAGCACCCCCAGCCTTAAACATTCTTGCACAGGTCCATGGGACTCTTTGGCTAATACCCGAGGATTTAAGGCACTTATTAGAGAGGCATTTGGATTTTTGTGTGTGTGTGTGTGTGTGTGCTGGGAATGAAACTTAATTAAAATTTGGGTGAAAAGACACATAAAAGCTACTACAAAAAAAGCTAGATGTGGTTGTCCACTCTTGTAATCTCAGGATTTGGAGAGCTGAGACAGGAGGATTGCTATGAATTTGACCTCCATGGACAGCAGATTCTTTTTTTTAAAAAAAAAATATTTATTTATTCATTATGTATACAGTATACAAAAGAAGGTACCAGATCTTATTGTAGATGGTTGTGAGCCACCATGTGGTTGCTGGGAATTGAACTCAGGACCTCCGGAAGAACAGTCAATGCTCTTAACCTCCGAGCCATCTCTGCAGCCCCAAGACTTGACTCAAAAGAGAAAATTTTGGGGAGTGCTGGTATGCACATTAATCCCAGCACTGGAGAGGCAGAGGCTGACAGATCTCTGTGAGTTCAAAGCCAGCCTGGTCTACAGCGCTAGTTCCAGGACAGCCAAGGCAACACAGAGAAACTTTTGTTTCAAAGAGACCAAAATAAAACAAAAGACTTGGGCTGGGGATCAAGTTCAGCAGTAGAACACCTGTGAGGTTCCGAGTTTATCCTGAGTACCACAAAAACCACATGAAATAATAGCACAACTCTATGTGCACACACAGAGAACATGTGATGAAATGAATAAGTACCAAGCATACTGCCTCAAAACAAGAATGAAAGTAAAAGGGTTGAAAACAAATCTTTAGTCTTTATGAAATAACTTTTTAGTTTTATTTTATGTGCATTGGTTGGTATACGCCTGAATGTGTGTCTGTGTGAGAATGTCAGAACCTTTGGAACTGGAGTTCCAGACAGCCTTCAACTATCATGTGGGTACTAAGACTTGAACCTAGGTCCTCTGGAAGAACAGCCAGTGCCCTAAGCACTGAGCAATCTCTCCAGCACCCCTAAATTTTCTGCTCTGATTTTTAAGACAGAGTCAGTCCCCTTAGATAGCCCAGGGTAGCCTTGAACTCATGATTCTCAGGATTGGTTCCCAAGGTTATGGAATTACAGATCTGAACTACCACAACCACGAAGGCTTTGAGAAACTCCAAGGAAGCTGATGTATCAGTAGGATGGAGTTAATTAGAGACGGAGAGCAGCACAGCTAAGTGCGGAGCTCTCCTGTGCCTGGTCTTTAGCCAGTTTGCATGTGGTTCCTGTTTTCCCTTCCCAGGGTGAAGTTCAGGCACACACCACACCCACCCGTTTGGCCTTTTATGTGGCTTCTGGGATTTCAGACTCTGGGCTTCACAAGTGTACTGCAAACACTTCTAACCACTAAGCCATCATTTCAACCTCTTTTTTTTTTTTAATTTAAAAACACATTTTTATTTATTTATTTATTTGCCTTGGTGTTTGCCTGGAACTGGAACTACAGACAGTTGTTAGCTGCCATGTGGGTGCTCGGAATCGAACCCGGGTCCTCTGGAAGAGCAGGCAGTGCTCTTAACCGCTGAGCCATCTCTCCAGCCCCTTCAACCTCTTTTTTTTAAATATATTTTTTTTGAGAACTTCATGCAGGATTATTTTATATCATCTCAATCATGCAGTCCACCAGTTTGGTGATTTCTATGTCCCCCACATCTCTTTAAGCTCCAAGACTTTAGTCTCTCTCTCCTTCTCTCTCTCAGTCTCTCTCTCTCACACACAGACACACACACAGTTGAGTTTATTGAATGTTACTGACATGCACATGTATTTAAGATTTACCATTTGGGATTGGATAATCTATGGGGGGGGGCTCTTACCTGGAGAAGACTGATTCTCCCTCTCTTAGCATCTAGGGGTGGAGTCTGGTGAGATTCCCCCATCCATGTTGGCCTGTCAACTGGTGTTATTATCTTTTTTTTGGTGTGCCTGTAGGGTCTGTCTGTGTAGCTCGGTTGTCTTGGACTCACTATGTAGAACAGGCTGGCCTCGAACCCACACACGTAGATCCACTTGCCTCTGCCTACCAAATGTTGGGATTAAAGGCATGTACCCTCACACCTGGCTCTTGCAGGTATTATTTAGGCAACCATATTTAAGATTTTATGGGTGCAGCTTCCCTGCCATATATAGAAGATATCGTTTCACAGCAGATATCCCAGTCCTCTGGATCTTACTTTTTTATCCCCTCTTTCACAGTGCCCCCTTTTTAAGGTGACTATTATTATTATCATTATTGTGTGTGCTCAGGCATGTGCCACAGCACACAGGTAGAGGTTACTGGACAATTTTGGGGAGCGATTCTTTTCTTCTACCTGACGAAGTTACTGGAAACAGAACTCTTGCAGGATTAGCAAACGTGCTCTTAACCACTGAGCCTTTCCTTCAGTCCTGTTCTTCTCTTTCTTCCTTTAGTGACAAAGTACAGGAGTGATAGGTCTCCTGGTTACATTGTAGAGTTTGAAACAGTATCCTTAAGGATTTTTTTTTTCTTTGCTGGGGATTGAATCCAACCAGGACCCCCATACATGCTAGGCAAAAGCTCTATCATGGAGTCTTCAAATCTGTTTTCTGTGTACATGTATGATGGTGCACATGTATATATGCCGAGGTGTGTGCGTGTTTGGGTGCTCCCCCCACCCCTGTGTGTGTGTGTGTGTGTGTGTGTGTGTGTGTGTGTGTGTTTAACCCCATTTTGCTGACTGGTTAGCCAGCAGGACCCAGAGGTCCTTTCTTTGCTGCTCCCCAATCCAGACTTTTTTTTTTTTTTTTTTTTTTTGAGACAGGGTTTCTCTCTGTAGCCCTGGCTGTTCTGGAATTCACTCTGTAGACCATGCTGGCCTCAAACTCATAAAGATCCACCTCCTCTCCTCCTGAGGCTGGGCTTAAAGTTATGTTCCTCCGTGACCGGCTTACTTCCTCTTTGGCACGCGGCTTCCCTCTCGCGCTTCTTTGTTTGTTGAGATGTACGTGTGTGTAAGTGTGTATAAATGTGATGGTTTGCCCCGACCCGCGGGACTTCAACACGGGAGACCACCTACGAGAGAGAATGAAGGGAAGGGAGACGCAAAGGAAAGCAGCAGGTCAAACGGGATTCTGATCGAGCTGCAGTTTTATTACGATTCTATACATGCTTATATAGTTCCAAGGCAGAATATGGGGAGGGGTAGTCATCAAACACCTGCAGGAAGCCGGCCAGGGGAAGCAGGACGTTGGCAAGGTGACTGGTCTTGTTTCAGGGGAGGGTTGCTAGGTATCCTCACTGTAGAATGTTCTTGTTATTCTATTCTTTAGAGCTACCTCAGAGGACTGCTAAGTAACCTAGCCACAGAATGTTCCTGTTATTCTATTCTTTAGAGTTACTTCTTAGTTACTGTTAAGCAAATCAGAGCATCTATTTTACTTTGGGAGAACATCTACTTTTCTCAGGGTCGTGCTGGCTCAGTGGTTGGTTTCTCAGTCAGTTCCCACGGGAGCCTTTAGCTAGAGGCCTAGAGGCTCAAGCCAGGGTCTTGGTCCCTGACAATGGTTTGAGTGTGTGATGGCACAAATGGGTAGGTCAGAGGTCAACAAGCAGAAACGGATTCTCTCTTCCCACCTTGTGGGGCTTGAGACTCACACTCAAGTTGTTAGACCTGACAGCAGGCACCATGACCCGCTGAGCCTCTGGGCTAACTTTCTTTTCTTTATCCACCTCAGACTATCCTGGAACTCCTTATGCATCCTAGGCTGGCCTTGGAGCTTTGGTAATCCTTTGTCTAAACCTTACTAAATCCTGAGATTGCAGGTCTGTGTCCCCACACCTTACTCTCAATCTCCATTTCCTTATTACAAACAACAGTGGCGGGGCTGGAGAGATGGCTCAGCGGTTAAGAGCACCGTCTGCTCTTCCAGAGGACCCGGGTTCGATTCCCAGCACCCACATGGCAGCTAACAACTGTCTGTAGTTCCAGTTCCAGGCAAACACCAAGGCAAATAAATAAATAAGTAAAGTAAAAAAAGAATAAAACTTTAAAATTAAAAAAAAAAAGAAAAGAAAAACAACAGTGGCTGTGAGCAGCCTCATGTCCTGTGTCTCCGTACACCTGGTGATTTTTCCTTCAGCATCTGACTCTGCAAGTGAAATTGCTGGATTTGAGGAGGAATATTAGAGAGTTGCCCTCAAGACGCTGCTCCAGCCAGCACTCTGCCCCACGTTCATGGTATTTTAAAATAACTGTGTACATATCCATCTTCCCCACACCTCTGAAGGTTAAGGTCTTCTCGGGAAGGAATGTGCCCTCTGATCCATTCCTATGTCAGACTTGGCAAGTCACAGAAGCCCAGCACTTGCCCTCAGTGCACCAGGGCACATTTCAGCGCTGCGCTGGAAGCTCATTTAGTCCCCCGTAGTTGACTCTGTTACTCCCCTTTGCTGCTGGGGAAGGGGGGTTCCCAGAGACTGTGACACCAGGCAATGAGACCCTAATGACACAAATTCCATCGGCAAGTTGACAGAACCCTGTACTCTGGGAGCTGTCCTGCCAGTCTACAGAGGTTATGTCTGGCCCATGTTAATGGTTGTCAACCATTTCTCAGTTTGACTCTGGATCACTGGATTTAGGAATGTTAGGATTAATTTAATCAACAGATCATTCATGAAATTCAGTAATATTTCAATATCTTCCAAACCTGTGTGGAAGTAGAAAGATCAGAAAATTGAGGCCTTGTATTAAAAAAAAAAAAAATCAAAACAGATAGTAACAGTAATTTCATCCCCAAATTTGCTGATAAACCCCATTATTGTCCATTTTACAAAATTAGAATCAGAGACAGCCATGCACTTGGCAGGGTGAAAGCACAAAGATCAGGAGTTCAAAGTCATCTTCAGTACATAGCCAGTCTGACGCCAACCTGAGATACCTAGAACCCTATCTTAAAATAGTGGTAATAATAAGTGGGCTGGCCTAGCAGTTAAGAGCACTGGCTGCTTTTGCAGAGAACAGGGCTTTGGTTCCTAGCACCCACACATGGTGGCTCAAAACCATCTGCAACTCTAGTTCCAATGGATTTGATGATTCTTCTGGCCTACTCAGGTAGGTAGGGCACCTACAAACATACAGGCAAATCGCACATATAAAATAAAATATAAATAAATCTTTTAAAATATAATAAAAGATCCAGGTGCAAGTGTATTGGCTGCCTGGTGAGGTCCTCTCCAATATGACCTTACGCTAGAGAGGTCAGCTACCTCATGAGACTTCTTACAAAGTCACTAATCCCATTCATGACAAGTGGTCCTCATGATGTCCCAAAGACACCACTTTCAAAAACCATCACCAGGGGAATAATCATGCAGTATCTGAATTGTGGGATCACAAGGATACAGGCCAACACATCCACCGAGCAGAAGTTAGATGGAGGTGTGGGAGGGGACAGCAGCCAGTTGATTTGGAAACAGGCAGTTCAAGTACAGGCTACGAACGAACTATCCAGCTGTTATGGTACTCCACAGGAGAGCTGCTGCAGGAATCTGAGCCGATCGAGTTAGGCTTCAGGGAGAAGGTGCTGGAAACAGGCACAGGACAGACTGGGAGATCACCATAAATAGCTCGCTCGCTCGGCTATCAACATTCGCCTGCCTCCTGTTTTCCACTTTCTAATAATGGTACTGCCATTCCTCAGCGTTCCAGGAGGGAGGGCTGACTCACTCCACTCCTCTCCTGCCAGGCCTGTGTTCAGGCAGCAGCCACACTGCTTCTGCAGGCCTGAACTTTCTGGAAATCTTCCAGGACCTGTATCAGATTTGTCTCTGGCCCAGGGACTCGGGTCTCTTCCCAGGTGTCAGCCCCTGCCTCTCAAGACATTTTTATGTCTATTTTGAATGTGTACACTGCTTTCAAGCACACCACAAAACACGTGCCTGGAGTGTAGATTGGACAAGGCTTGAGACACTCCTGTTGGCCTGTGGTCTGAACTCCTCACATTCTTGGTGGATATCCCACCCCCGTGCACACTCCCCAGGGATGCTCCCCCACCACAGGGGACTTCCTTTTCCCTGTGTGTCTCACGTGTCGGAAGTAGAATCTTGGAAGTAGAATCATTTCAGCATGGGGAAGTGGGGGCAGGCGGATCAGGAGTTCAAGGTCATTCTCCAGTACAAGTAAGTTTGAGACCAGCCTGGGCTACATAAGACCTTGTTTATAAGCAACAACAAATGATGATAATAGAATGAAATAAAGGAAGCTCCTCTTGGGATTCTCTTCTTGTGTCTGGATCTGTGATGACTGCATCATTGCATCAATATATCAATATATATATATTGATATTTCCAAAAGAGTGGAGAGAGTTATAATATAGACATTTTTGTCTCTCTATAGAGAATTTGTATGTAACTTTGACTCAATCATGAAAAGGAGTTTAACTTTAAAAGTGTGGAGCTGAGGAATGGGTCAGTGGGTGGGCTCACTATGCAAGTATGGGTACCTGCGCTAACTCCATAGAATCCACCCAAGGCCAGACATCAAAGTGCATGTCTGTAACTCTAGAGTTCTGTGATGAGATGGGAGGCAGAGGCAGGAGAATGCCTGTAAGCAGTGACAAATAAGAGACATCCTGCCTCAAATAAGGTGGTGTGAGGTTGTATTCTGATCAGCACACTCATGATGCATATGTGCTCACGTGCACACACACAGAATATCCCAAATCATTGACTTCAAATTGCAGACTCTAACCCCATTTTCTTTAAATGCCATCACAGGTAAATCTTTCAGGGTCAAAAGTTACCGTGTGCGATGGAGAGATGACTCAGAGGCTGAGTACTTCTCAAGGACACGGATTAGATTCTCAGCATGCACATGGCAGCTCACATCTGTAAAATCCAGTTTCACTCTCATCTGGCCTCTGAGGGCACCAAACACACATGTGGTACACAGACATACATACAGGCAAAACATCCATACACATAAATTAAAAAAATAGTTATATATATTATTATATTATATATTAATGTATATTAATTAGAAATTACCACAGCCAGTAGCTCCAAACATGAATAACAGAGATTCTAGTTTCTCTCTTGTCCATAAGCAAATACTGAGCTGTCAATCAGATACTTGGGTTTGAACTGGAGTGCCGCTGTACCTTGGCTGAATGACTTTGAACCAGTGGTCTAGCTTCTCTGAGCTCTGCCTCAAAATCACCCTGCGAGAAAGCTGAAATGGAGTTGGAGCAGGCAAGCAAGAGGCAATTTAAAAAGTGACCTTACCTCAACTACCCCAACTGATCTGTGGTTATAAAAAAACCCACAAAGACTGGTACTTTAGTCCCTCAGCAGACAAATACCAGAGTCTCCAGCACACTGAGGCTGCAGTAGTGGCCTGCCTGGCCTCTGAGATCTCTGCTCAGTAGAGGAAACAGGAAACCCCTTATGGAGATGAACCACATGCAAATACCACCTTTCCAGCAGCAGCTATGTGAGCAGCTGACCTCCATAACTGCATCTGATTGGTCTGTTTTCCAACCTTGCAGAAGTGGACGCTAAAGCCCGGGGGCCTGATATTGCCAGACAGTTACAAAAGCCAAAGCCTCCATGGTCTTTACCAGACTTTAATGCAAGAGAATTGGGAACCCAGAAAAAGGGCTCTCAGGCTATTCTGGAACATGCTGCTCCAGACCAGGCCTTTGACTGAGGCCTCAGACTCTGGGGAGACACAAAGTCTCCTTGCATACACTCTCTCTCCTGGATCCTAGAGCTAAAACTGTGGCTGGGCCAGACTTGAGACTCCAGGAGGGAAGCTTTGATGTAGGCAGTTCAAGGTCACTTTCCTGGCCCGGCTCCACCTGGCAATGCTGATCACAAAGCAGAGGTGATAACTGGGAGCACAGGGCAGAAAGGTTGATCTTGCGATTGGGAAAACTGGGGTGGGGTTGTTAGATATTTGAGACACAAAACCCAGCCTACAGTAAGCCTTACTTCAAGAAAATGGGTGGTGATGGATTTAAGTTGTTTATGCTAGCTTTCTTGTTTTTCCATGCAAACAGGTAAAATAGGAGCCGTTGGGCCGGGTGGTGGCTGGACCTTTGCCTGGGACATAGGAGATGCGGGCTCTTTCAGGACTGCGTAACTCCTGGCATAGAATGTAATTAAATCAGACAGTGGTGGTGCCATGAAAAGTGCCTGCACCTCAAAACGTTTACATCTATGTCCCATAAGTCTCCTGGCAGCACTCTGTGGCCCAGGGGAAACAGATTCTGTCCCATATTAAGAGACTTGGGGCCGGGCTGGAGAGATGGCTCAGCGGTTAAGAGCACCCTCTGCTCTTCCAGAGGACCCGGGTTCGATTCCCAGCACCACGTGGCAGCTCACAACTGTCTGTAGTTCCAGTTCCAGGCAAACACCAAGGCAAATA
>PVIH01007864.1:0-96515 GCA_004025045.1 Sigmodon hispidus
GTGCCTCTTTAGGGTATACACCCAGAAGTGGTATTGCTGGGTCCTTGGGGAGATTGATTCTCAATTTTCTGAGAAACCTCCATATTGCATTCCAAAGTGGCTGAACAAGCTTACACTCCCACCAACAATGGAGGAGTGTTCCCCTTGCTCCACATCCTCTCCAACATAGGCTGTCATCTGTGCCTTTTATCTTAGCCAAGCTAACAGGTGTTAAGTGGTATCTCAAAGTTGTTTTGATTTGCATTTCTCTGATGGCTAAAGATGAAGAGCACTTTTTCAGGTGCCTTTCAGCCATTCGTAGTTCCTCTGCTGAGAATTCCCTTTTTAGACCTGTACCCCATTTTTTGATTGGGTTATTCAAGGTTTTGGGCTCTAGATTCTTGAGCTCTTTATATATCTTAGAGATCAGTCCTCTATCACTTGTAGGGTTGGTGAAAATCTTTTCCCATTCTATAGGCTGTCGTTTTGTCCTATTGACAGTGTCCTTCGCTTTGCAGAAGCTTCCTAGCTTCAGGAGATCCCACTTATTGATTGTTGATCTTAGTGTATGTGCCACTGGTGTTATATTTAGGAAGTGGTCACCTGTGCCAATTCGTAGACGTGTATTTCCCACTTTCTTTTCTATCAAGTTCAAAGTGGCTGGGTTTAAGTTGAGGTCTTTGATCCACTTGGATTTGAGTTTTGTGCAGGGTGACAGGCTCGGATCTATTTGCATTTTTCTACACACTTCCATCCAGCTATGCCAGCACCATTTGTTAAATATACTATCTTTTTTCCGTTGAATGTTTTGGGCCTCTTTGTCAAAGGTCAGGTGTTCATAGATTTTTGGGTTAATGTCTGGATCCTCAATTCTATTCCATTGATCCACAAGTCTGTTTTGATGCCAGTACCAGGCTGTTTTTAGTACTGTAGCTCTATAGTATAGCTTGAAGTCAGGGATGGTGATACCTCCTGAGGTTCTTTTGTTGAGTAAAATTGTTTTGGCAATCCTGGCTTTCCTGTTATTCCAAATAAAATTGAGTATTGTTCTTTCAAGATCCAAAAAATATTGTGTTGGGATTTTGATGGGCAGTGCATTGAATCTGTAGATTGCCTTTGGTAGAATTGCCATTTTTACTATATTGATCTTACCAATCCAGGAACATGGGACAGCTTTCCATTTTCTGATATCCTCTTCAATTTCTTTCTTCAGTGATTTAAACGTTTTGTCAAATAGATCTGTTACTTCTTTGGTTATAGTTACTCCAAGGTATTTAATACTATTTGCAGCTATTATGAAGGGCAATGTTTCCCTTATTTCTTTTTCAGCTCTTCTATCTTTAGTGTTTAGAAGGGCTATTGATTTCTTTGAGTTAATCTTGTATCCTGCTACATTGCTGAAGGTGTTTATCAGCTGTAGCAGTTCCTTGGAAGAATTTTGTGGGTCATTTATGTATACAATCATATCATCTGCAAATAGAGATAGCTTCACTTCTTCTTTTCCAATTTGTATACCATTAATCTCTTTTCATTCCCTTATTGCTTTAGCTAAAACTTCGAGAACTATATTGAATAGATAAGGGGAGAGAGGACATCCTTGTCTAGTTCCTGATTTTAGTGGGATTGCTTTGAGTTTTTCTCCATTAAGTTTGATACTGGCTGTTGGCTTCTTGTAAATTGCCTTTATTATATTCCTGATCTCTCCAGGGCTTTAATCATAAAAGAGTGTTGGATTTGTCAAAGGCTTTTTCCGCATCTAAGGATATGGCCATGTGGTTTGGTTCCTTTAGTTTGTTTATATGATGGATAATATTTACAGTTTTTCATATGTTAAACCAGCCCTGCATTTCTGGGATGAAGCCTACTTGGTCGTGGTGGATGGTATCTTTTATACATTGTTGTATACGGTTTGCCAAAATTTTGTTGAGAATTTTCACATCTATATTCATGAGGGAAATTAGTCTGTAATTCTCCTTCTTTGTTGTGTCTTTGAGTGGCTTGGGTATTAGGGTGATTGTGGCCTCATAAAAGGAATTTGGCAATATTCCTTCAGTTTCTACTGTGTGAAATAGTTTGAGGAGTAACGGTAGTATTTCTTCTTTGAATGTCTGGTAGAATTGGGCACTAAAACCATCTGGACCAGGGCTTTTATTTTTGGGGAGGTTTTTAATGACAGCTTCAATTTCCTTAAGGGTTATAGGCCTGTTTAGGTAATTAATCTGATCTTCATTTAATTTTGGTAGATGGTACTTGAACAGAAAGCTGTCCATTTTTTCTAGGTTTTCCATTTTTGTAGAATACAGATTTTCAAAATATGATCTGATAATTCTCTGTATTTTCTGGGGGTCTGTTGTTATGTCCCCCTTTTCATTTCTGATTTTGTTGATTTGAACACTCTCTCTCTGTTTTTTGATTAGTTTGGCTAAGGGCTTATCTATCTTGTTAACTTTCTCAAAGAACCAACTCTTAGATTCATTGATTCTTTGTATTGTTCTTTTTTTTTTTCAATTGTATTGATTTCAGCTCTAAGTTTGATTATTTCCTGCCATCTACTCCTCCTAGGTGAGTTTGCTTCTAATTGTTCTAAGGCTTTCAGCTGAGCTGTTAGGTCTCTAGTGTGGGATTTCTCTACGTTTTTCATATAGGCATCTAGTGCTATGAATTTTCCTCTTAAGACTGCTTTCATTGTGTCCCACAAGTTTGGATACGTTGTAGATTCATTTTCATTGAATTCTAGGAAGACTTTAATTTTTTTCTTAATTTCTTCCCTGACCCAGAGATGGTTCAGCTGATTGATGTTTAGTTTCCATGAGTTGGTAGGCTTTCTTTGGGTTTTGATGTTGTTGACCTCTAACTTTAGGCCCTGGTGGTCCGATATGTTACAAGGGATTATTTCCATTTTTTTGTATCTGCTGATATTTGCTTTATGATCAATTATGTGGTCAATTTTGGAGAAAGTTCCATGAGGGGCTGAGAAATATGTATATTCCTTTGCCTTTGGGTGGAAGGTTCTGTAGATATCTATGAAATCCATTTGCATCATAACCTCATTTAGACTCCTTATTTCTCTGTTGAGGCTCTGTCTGGTTGATCTATCCAGGGTTGAAAGTGGGGTATTGAAGTCTCCCACTATTAGGGTATAAGAATTGATGTGGGATTTGAGCTTTAGCAGTGTTTCTTTTACATAAGTAAGTGCCCTTATATTAGGGGCATAAATATTCAAGATTGAAATCTCCTCTTGACCAATTTTTCCTGTGATGAATAAGTAGTGACCATCTTGGTCCCTTTTAACTGCTTTTACCTAAAGTCTACTTTGTTAGATATTAGGATTGCAACCCCTGCTTGTTTCTTAGGACCGTTTGACTGGAAAATCTTTTCCCAACTGTTTATTCTAAGCCTGTGTCTGTCTTTGCGGTTGAGGTGTGTTTCTTGTAGGCAACAGAAGAATGGCTTCTGTGTTGTATCCATCTTGTTAGTGTGTGACGTTTTATAGGAGAGTTGAGACCATTGATATTAAGGGAAATTAGTGACCATTGATTCATATTTCCTGCCATTTTTGGTGGTAACTTGTTTGTATTTCTTTTCTCTGGGGTATTCTTCTGTGGACTTATTGATTGTTTGTGATTTCGTGGGTGTATCTGGGGTCCTTACGTTGGAGTTTTCCCTCTAATACTCTCTGTAGTGCTGGATTGGTTGATAGATATTCCTTCAGTGTAACTTTGTCCTGAAATACCTTGTTTACTCCATCTATGGTGATTGATAATTTTGCAGGGTATAGTATTCTAGTTTGGCAGCCATGCTGTTTTAGCGTCTGTATAACTTCTGACCAAGCCCTTCTAGCTTTCATCGTTTCCATTGAATAGTCAGGCGTTATTCTGATGAGTCTGCCTTTATATGTGAGTTGGCCCTTTTCTTTTGCAGCTCTTAAAATTTTTTCTTTGTTCTATATGTTTTGTGGCTTGATTATAATGTGGTGCGCTGACTTTTTTGGGGGGTCATATCTATTTGGTGTTCTGTAAGCTTCTTGTATCTTTATAGGTATTTCCTTCTTCAGGTTAGGGAAGTTTTCTTCTATGATTTTATTGAAAACATTATCTGTGCCTTTCAGCTGGTATTCTTCTCCTTCTTCTATTTCTATTATTCTCAAATTAGGTCTTTTCATGATGTCCTAGATTTCCTGAACATTTTTAGTTATGGCTTTTTTAGTTTTACTATTTTCTTTGACTGATATATCTATTTAAGCTACTGAGTCTTCCACTTCAGAGATTCTATCTTCCATCTCTTCAACTCTGTTTGTTATGCTTGTATCTGCAGTTCCAGCTTTTTTCTTCAGATTTTCTATTTCCATCTTTGCCTCATTTTGTGCCTTTTTTATTGCTTCTATTTCAGCTTTTAGTTCCTGGCATGTTTCTTTCATAGATTTGTTCATCTGTTCCAATTTTTTGTTTGTATTTTCTTCTATTTCTTTAAGGTTATTTTTCATATCTTCTTTGAGAGCTTCAATGATCATCAAAAAGGAATCTTTGGTGTTGCTTCCTTCTGTTTCCTCTTCATTGCTCAGTTCAGGTCTTGTATTTGTAAGATCGCCACTTTCTTCTGGAGCTACATTGTTGTTCTTTGTATTATTATGTAAGTTTTTGCACTGACGTTTGCCCATGGCTTCAGTGGTTCACGATTAGGTGGCTCCTGGTCAGTTGTGGCACTCTGGGCTTGTGTGCCTCCTGTCATCTCTCTGTGCGGGGTCTGAGTCTGTCCTTCAGGGATCCCAGTCGTTATCTGTTTGCTCAGTTGGAGGTGGAGGTGGGTAGCTGTGCAAATTCCCTCAGCAGCAGCTGTGGGTCTGGTGACAGGCAGACTTTATCTGCACCTGCTACAGAGTGTGCTGGGACTCACTCTGCAGACAGCACCCGGTCCTCAATGTCTATCTAATATTTAATCCATATCTATGTGCACCCTACCTCTAATCTTATTATCTAAAATCTGAGCATATATCATAGTGTCCTTGGTTGTTTAACTTCAACAGTTATTGAAATCAAAGGACCTCTGCTGTTAGTTTACTTGTAAAATATTTGTATAGTGATACTGTGGAGAAAAAGAGCTAGCCAAAGAAATCCACCTTGACCCTGAAGCTAGAGCTAATGAAAGAAACACACTCTGGATCTGAGATCCAAGCCAGTGAAAGAGACATTTTATCTCTTAACCCATAACTAAAAAAACATATCCTGACTCTGAAATTAGTACCATAGGAATACACTTGGTCCCTAGAATTAGAGCCAGTGAAAGAAACATGCCCTGGCCTTAGAATTAGAGTTCAAAAGCTAAGAAAGTAAAGAAAAAAGAAACACAGTTTGGCCCTGAAATTAGTCATCTCCACTATCTCTACTTCTGACCAACTGACCAAAAAAATCAACCAATCACTGAGCATGAAATCAACCAAACCCTGAGCATCCTGGCTCAGAACCCAGACCCAGTGAAAGAAACAACACAAATCTGGGACCCAAGCCAGTGAAAGGAATACTTTATCCCTTAACTCAGAACCAAAGAAACATGCTCTGGCTCTGAAAGCAATACCAAAGAAATACACTTGTTCCCTAGAATGAGAACCAGTGAAAGAAATATATCCTGGCCTTAGAACTAGAGTATGAAAGCTAAAAAAAGTCCAGTGAAAAAACATAATTTGGTACTGAAATCAGAGCCAGCTTTGCCCCAGACCAACAAAAGTAACCAGTCCCTAAGCAGGAATAACTAATCAATCCTTGAGTATCCCTGGAGAAACTCTACACCCTCAGAGCCCCTAGGCTAACAGTTCAGTGTGAGTTGTTTTTTCCCATTCTGGTAGAGACAGCCACTCTCCTGGATTCCTTTCTTGCCAAATAAATCTCTTTCTCAAAAGAGTCTTGGGTAAAGATCTTCATTTGTTGGCACAGAGAAGAACTTGCTGAAACATCCCTTAGGGGACTGAGCAGAAAAACCTTGCAGAGATGTCTTTAGTGGGACTGACAGGCACAGCAGAACAGAAGGACTTTGCTGAAATGTCCCTCAGGGGACTGAACAAGGCGGAGCAGACAAAGTAACCAACCTTTCCTGGAGCCCAAGGAGATTGCTACATTTCTTCAGGGGTTTCCCCTTTAGCAGAGTGAAGTAAAAGAAGTAGTATCTTGGGCCAGAGAGAAGAAGAGCTCTGCTTGGAATCCCCTTAAGGGGGTAGAGCAAAGCTCATTTGCATCAGCTCTTCAGGATTGCTATATCCTGTGGGGAGACCATCCCCCACTGTACCCAGCTTCAGATATAACCTGACTTCCCAAACAATCAGGATAATTCTCACCTCCTTCCAGAGTTGTAGCACAGCCTTACCTCGATTACAGGTACTATCTAGCAATTATGGTTTCTTTCCAAGTTAACATCATGCTCAGAGAAAAATAGAGAGTTTACATCAAGCATCCTGAGGACTGGGAACTATTTTCTGAACCATATACTCAGTTATATCCAAGTCCTACACTAGACCAGCAAAGAACCTCCCCACATTATATTGTAATTAAAACACTAACAATACAGAACAAAAAAGGTACATTGAGCGTGACAAGAGAGAAACACCATGTCGTATATCGAGACAGCTTTAGTAGAAAAATGGCAGATTGTCCAACAGAAACTTTAAAAGCCAGGAGGATCTGTATAGATGAATTTCAAATTCAGGAAGATAGAAACTGCCATCCAAGACTTCTGTAGTCAACAAGGCTATCTACAAGGATTGAAGGGAGAAAAATAGACTGAAGGAATTTATGAACATCAAACCACTGCTACAGAAAATGCTTGGAAAAAAAATCCAGTGGACTAAAGAGAAAAACAATCCATGAGGCCACCACAGGAGATAACAGAGAGTAGCTTAGTAAGAGAGGAAAATGGTGTGTGTGTTGAGGAGGGGGGTCCTTTCGTACTACAAAATGCCTGGAATCAAAACCAATGTTGCACTTGTAGCTGTGAATATTGATAATATTCATTTCCCAGCCACAAGACACAGACTAACAGATTGGATCAAAGAGCAAAAGCCACCTATATGCAATCTCCAAGAAATGCATCTCACACAGAGGGCAGCTAGTGCCTGAGGGTAAACAGGTGGTAAACAAGGCAAAGTGATCTACGAATTCTCAGATGCCTCTGTCCCAAAATTTGATGAAACAGTTTTCAACCCCCAAAGCAAGTGAAAAAAGATAAAGGCAGTGACATTTTTTAATGGGACAATTCATCAAGAGGCTGTCAAGGGAAGCATTCATTAGACTCGGTGGGGTCTGTTTTTAAAGTTGAGAGCTTTTGGTGAGGGGGGAATGTGCTGTGGCCTTTGGGTGGAGTTGGAATGCAGAGGTGGCTGATCTGATCAAAACATTTAAATGTGTAACACTGTCTAAGAATAAATAAAAATATTTTTGTTGTGTTTTGTTTTGAGATAGGATTTCTCTGTGTATCCTGGCTGTCCTGGAACTTGCTCTGTAAATGAGACTGGGCCTCAAACTCAGAGATCTGCCTGCCTCTGCCTCCCAAGTGCTGGGATTAAAGGCATGTACTGTCTGCCTGGCAAAATATTACTTTTTAAGAACTATATTTTTACTAGGTAGAGCACAATGACAAAGCTGTGAAGGATACTCAGGTTAACCCTTTCTCAGCCACTGAGCTGAACCTTAAGGTGGGAGAGCTTTTCACTAGCACCACAGACGGCAACCAGAATGGTCAGAGACTTCCCTTCCGTTGCCCAGAAATCACAGCACAGTCCTCTCTTCTTTGGAATTTATGAAACAAAAGTTATACCTAAGTGTATACAATATAAAATTATATCTAAGCATTTAGTAAATTTTGTCCCTCCTTCGCAGCTTATTTTAATAAGTTGAATTTTGGTTTAAAAAAATACTACAGCAGAAATAATAAAAATTGCCCAGGAGCCCTACAACCTGACAAGGAACCTTGCCAATGGTCTCGTTCTCACACTCCTATAAGAACCTAAAATGGCTACCATCAAGGTAACAAAAATCTGTTCTGGACCTTGAAGAAAGCACAAGAAATTCCCACTAGCTGATGGCACATCCAATCGAATGGAAAAGAGGCATCTAAATAGTAACTTTGGCAAAGGAGTGAAGACATGACTTGATATTTTCTTCATTGATCTCTAGTAGATCCAGGAGTAGAAGAAACAACCATTTCAGACCTACCTAACACGGGCTAGCAAATCATTCAGTATAACATCACAGACAGATGTTATACTGCTTCCAGACAGTGATACAGTTGCTAGGCAGGGAAGAGAAAACCATAGATGGGCTGGGGGGACAGATTATATTTTAATTGCCACATCTGATTTTAGTTGAAACCTGAGGTCTAATTCTGCTGTCCATAGAGAGGACTATGGCCATGCATGACTCAATTGCCTTCAGGTGATCAGAGTCTCTTCAGTATTGGAGTTTGTGTCTTTGGCTTCCTATATACATGGTATGGAAGAGGGGCTTTGTCAAGAACCTTCTACATGAGGGCTTACAGAGCATTAAATTGCCACCTTTTCCTCACAGTGCTGGTCTTATTGTAAATACACACAAACCAAAACCACCAAGAATCTACTGTATTGCCAGGAAATTGTGGTCTAGAATTCTTCCAGTGTGCCTATCTGCACCAGCCAAAACAACTGAGCAACTATCCAGTTTGGCTCTGCTTTGCCTTTCCTAGGTAGCCAGGAAATGTCTTAAGTGTATGCTGACATAAATGACTACTTGGGCAACAGAAGGGTGGTCCAGAGAAGTCCAGATCTGTCATACTGACATTGTAAAAGAGATGCCTTGCTTGTTAAACATACTTAAGAATGGTCAAGGAGACTTGGATTTACTGTCATGGGAAGCCCATACCACTGAACCTGATTCCTTTCCACCACTCTGCCGGAGATCTTGCCTGCTCTGGACCTCCACCATGTACCTCCACATACCCCTGTAGCTGAGTGTAGGTAAAGATCTAAGCTCCAAGAATAGCAAACCTTCCAGGACACAGAAAAAAACAGATGATCAGGTGAAGCTAAAAGGCACCAAGAAAGTAGCCAAGGAAAAAGGAGCAAATTCTTCCTCATAAGCCTTCCTGCACCCGTCTGTAATGCTCCTGGCTTGCAGGATTCAGCCTCATTACCACTGACAGACCGAATCTTCTCCTCCATCTTTTTTGGAATCTTATGGCTATTGAAATTCTTCAACATTTGCTTGACAGATCAATTCAAGCAAAACAGGAACCTAGAACAATTGGGGATGCTTGAGAAAGGTAAGAGATACGAGTGCCTTTCTGATCTCAGTGAATTTTTGTAGAGCTAAGAAGTTAAGAAATAAAACTATACATGACATTTCATTCTTACACTCCTGAGTGACTTTTGCACTTCTGTGTTTAAGTATAGCAGAAATTGTAGTCACTAATGTTGAACTTGTTATGTAAATAAACAAGTCAGGACAATGTACAATTATGAATGAACAATTCTTTCACTCATAAGGAATATGCACACACAAACACACACACACACACACACACACACACACGTATGAGAGAGAGGGAGAGGAGAGGAGAGAGAGAGAGAGAGAGAGAGAGAGAGAGAGAGAGAGAGAGAGAGTCAGAATTGGTAAAATGGAATTAAATCACTCCCTAAACAAGACTAGAAATTCCATGCCACATCTAGAGTTGACCTTCCAACAGAAATGTTCATCAGAGTTCTAGAGACTTTCCAGTAAATTACCTATGACTTGGAAGGATAAGAGTATCTTAAAACACTCCTTGCTTCTTTTCTCGAATCTGTAAAAAATGGTCTTAAATAAGAGTCCGTTTTCAAAAATATAAAGGACCATGTCCTGAAATTTTAAAGCAGCTTTTAAGAGAAAATAAAAGGAAATATCAAAACAATGTTGAAGAGTTTCCAGGTTAGGAATAACCTCTGGCCAGCTTGAAGGTATATGTAGGAATTTCCTGGGTCCTCTGTAGGAATGTATAACCAACTGGGTGACTTTGATCAACAGTTGCCTTCCAGTCCGGTGGCCAGGGATCTAAATCTAGATGTTGGTAGAGCCACCTTTGTTCCTGGGGCTCTGGGGAGAAGCCTTCCATGACAATTAGATTCTTGGGGCTCCTGGTGTCACTTGACTACAGCTTTATCTCTCAGACTGCTATCTTCATTATCACATGGCCTCCTCTTCTTTTATTGTGCAGACACTTAGCAGTTTGTTTAATTAGAGCAGATTTAAATCCAGAAGGACTTTAAAGGTCCATTCAAACTATGTCATAGTCATTGTCTAAGGGACCAAACATGACCTACCACTCAACTCACAACAGTAAAGTAAGGATAGAAAGACAACAGGACAGGAGGTCTCCACAGCTATGGTCTCCACTTTTCTGCTTGTATTTGGTCTATAGTCAAAGCCTACACTTGAAAAAAAAAAAAACTATAAAAATGTAATTATAAACAAAGTCACATAAATAATTCACAAAGTCAAAATGTGCTTTTTCAAAGATCAGGAAGCTTTATTTACCTTTATCTACAACATTTTCCCTAGAGCCTGTCTCCTGGTGCTGCCAGACTCCACCAGTATGACAGCCTGTTAGAGTAATGGCTTAGCAGATGCTTCAGGTCCCTTCCTGTGTCCCCAGCCATTGAGTTCTTCCTCCCACTTACATATCCCACTTCTTAGTGCTCCATTCTTAGATTCACACAAAGCTCTTATATCTTATGCTCTCTGAGAAATTCACCAAAGCAGCCGCTTAAAGCATTGGGCATTTTCAAGTTCTTAGCTCTGAAGCCCATCTATTGGGAGCACCAAGGAGATTAACTAGCCCAATAGGAGCTTAAAAAATTATTTTAAAAATCTTAATTTGGACAAGCCCATTATTATATGTGGACATAAAAAACGCCTCAAATAGGTAAAAGATGCTAATACTGTCTTCTTCTATTTGACCCATTCTTTGTATCCCAGAGATGTATGTTTAAGATCTTATCCTTATCAGATGTCAGGGAAGGAACAGAAAGGCATTAAAATGTCAAATTTTCTTGTAAAGTTAGAGTACTACTGTTAGCATTCCATCATGAGGTCCTTGAGTGAAATGAAAAAATGAACAAAAAGGGTAAGGATGCTTGCTATTAGTAGAGGATTTGTCTACCGTGAAAATAGGTAAGAGCTTATCCCTGGCATTGCATAAAAAAAGAAAATAACATAGATGGATTTATTAGAAATACCATAATTTGGATCTAACATTGTTCAAGTGTGTCTCCCAAAGGGTTTTTTGTTTTCTTCTTGAGTATCAAACCTGTTTGAGGCAATATTGATGAGGCAAAAAATGTGGGGATCTGTAAATACCACAGCCAGCAGAGTGTTGACTCAGTAGCTGGTACAGGGTTAAACTCTGAGAGTCTGATACCAAGTAGTTTATTTCAGGGATATTTAACCATAGCACACCTTGAAGGAAGAGGAGGAGGAAGAAGAGGAGGAGGAGGAGGAAGTTGTTGTTTTCTGGTGATAATTAACTCAATTCATATGTACAACAAAGCTTTTGACATGATTACATTTAATCTCTTTGTAAAGTACAGGAGACTTCTTTAAAAAAAAAAAAAGGTAGGTTTATTACAATAGATGGAGAATAATGTGCAAGACAAGAATCTGGGGAGGGTGACTGAGATAAACATAAGAGTCGGGAGGAGCCAAGTGTGGCCTGGCCATACAGCTAGTACTAAAGTGACCAGGCTACTAACCACATCCATTCCCAGCCTTCTAGGTGGAAGAGGTTCTACATTTCTTCCTTTGAAAAGACAACTCTGAGTGTTTAACATTCCTGGTTTCCCTAGTGTTCATCTATGAGCACAAGAAATACTAAGAGGTGGTGTCTGGTTCAAACTGGTTAGGATATGAGGCTCTGTCATGACAAAGAATCAGTGCTGGTCTCACAGAGAATTAGTTCTCAAGAGGGTAGATTCTTATGTGAGCCAAAGAGAGTAAGTGCCTGCCTGCTTTGCAAGAATGAAGACCAGGGTTTGAACCACTTACATATTTCTTTATATTTCAAAATTATAATATATCATTCCATCCCTGTCATAGTACCTATTTCTATATGATCTCAGGGACGAACACCTGTTTCTAGATAACCAATTGGGGCGGGAGTGGTATGAGATTATATCTTTTAGAAATGTCAGATAGGCTATACACATGAAGTCTCATCAACATGGCTGCCTAAACAAGACCTGAACAGTGATAACACTGATGGACTTGTGAACATGGAAAGAGAAAGCCTCATGACCTCAACCCAAGACCATGAGCATGGCAACTGAGCAATGCTGAGGGTGAGAGAAATGGTTTTCCTTAGCAAAGAATCTCACATTTTTTGTTTAAAAAAAAAAAGATTGGTGCAGTATTGTGATTTTATGACCCTAGCACTAGAGAAATAGAAACAGATGGATCGCTGGCTCACTGGCTGACCTGTCAGCTGGCCTACTTGGCAAAAGGGCCAATGAGAGAGCCTATCTCAAAAATAAATAAATAAATAAAATAAGATAAAATTTTAAAAGGAGAATAATGCCTGGGGAATAAATTCTAATATTGCCTTGCCTGGTGGCTGGCAGGTATGCACAGAGTTGCACAAACATGCATGGACACACATGATCATGCACATATACACACAGTAGGCTTTTTGAAATGTAGACTACTCCATGAATATGGCCCTTTATGCTCATGGAAAATTCCCTGTCTGTTTGTCAAGTTATGACAGACCCAAGGAGCCCTTACTAGAATGCCAGGTTTTTAGGATCTCCTATCTACCATATCTGTAAGCCAAAAAAAACTTCTTTACAAAGTACCAACCCTTGGGTGCATTGGATAGCAAGCAATAGAAAATGAAGCAGCATGGGGTAATTTGTGGTGCAGAGATAAATTAAGAAGAGCAGAGGCAACGTGAGAAAGCCAGGTAAGAGGCTACTGAAATCATCTCAGAGACAAGCAGAGGTTTGAGCAATGTTAATGCCAATGGGAAGAAGAGAATAAATGGGGAGGAAAGGGATGGGCTGATAGTGTGTGCCGAGACTCTCTCTGGCTTCAGGGGTACCTGACAATGTGGGGCTGCTTTGAGATTGCCTGCCAACCATCCTCCAGACTGACCTAAGGAATTGTTAGTAGCTAACCGCACTCAAGATAACCAAGAACCCAACTGAGGGTTGCATGTCAGAAGAAAAAAAAAAAAACTTTGTGGTGATATATTTTTATACCTAAAATCAGCCTGGAATAGCAGAGAACAGATTCACTCACAGTTAAGCCACGAGGGTCATAGAGTGGTAACTCAGGCCTTTGATCCCAGTACAGGAAAGACTGAGTGACTCATGCCTTTAATCCCATAACTCCAGAGACAGAGATCTTTCTGTGTTTCTGTGAGTTCAAGGCCTAACTACCAAATGGTAGTAGCTCATAAGTTTAATTCTAACTCTAAGATTATGATGTAGAGTTGAACCCAGAAGTGAAACAGCTGGGTAAAGAAGATATTTAAAGCAGGTGTGGCAGACATTCAGATAGTCTGTAGGAGTGACCAGACAGACAGAGGACTCTTGAAGCTTTTACTCTGAGAAGTTGGCTGGGTAAGAATTGATTATGGTCTATTTCCTCTCTCTGATATTCCAGGTTTTCCCCAATACCTGGCTCTGAGTTCTCAGTAAATACCAACTAGAATTCATGTTTCAAAGTGCTCCTGTACTACACTTTCAGATTACTTAGTAATACAAATCCTGAGATGCTCATAGAGTCAAAGGCAGTTACATTTGAGAATTTTAATATGCCAGATGTGAAGATGAAGGAGTTGGTTCACCTAATAGCTAGAGCTCAGGCTATGATCACATGCTACGCTACGCCTCACTTCTCATGGAGTCTGTTGTTACTGGGCATCAGCAAAGGCTTATAAAGCTTAAGACTTACATTGAACTATCAGAGTCTGAGTTGAACAGCTTTTAGATCCATAACTTATACAAAACTGGTGAAGAGAAAGCTTGATGTACCTTTATAGAATAATCTGTACCTGAGCTACATCTAATAGGAAAGATGAACATGCATTGAGATATGAAAAAAATAACATGTTAAAGGAAAAATGGATAAAACTCACCTATGGGGCGGGTAGGTACTGACAGGTTAAAGGTTGCATGGCAATCACTGGAAGATTAATGATAAAGCTATCTGATAAGATACTGGCCTGGGGAAAACCATCTCATTAACTCTGGCTCATGTTTACTGTGAAATGTCAGTGGTATCCAGATCTCAGAAATGAATAGGAGCTAAAGACATAGAGTAGAAAAGCCTTGAGGGTGGCCCTGAAAGAGATCAGCTATGAAAAGAGATGAACAGAGAAGCAAAGGTTAGCTTTTGAACAAGGCTAGCAGAGGACAAGGAGAAGAAAAGGAGACACAGGATACAAACATTTTATTCTTTACTTTTGATAAGTAACAGAGCTATTAATAGACATCTATGAACATTTCCATAATATTTTAGGATAGTAATCTGGAGCATTCTTGAGTCACAAAATAATCCCTGGATAGCCAGATTTTTCAGTGAGACCCATACCAGTGTGTTCTTTTGTCAACTTGACATATACTAAAGTTGTCTAGGAATAGGCAGCCTCCATTGAGAAAATGCCTCCATCAGCCTGGCCTGTGAGCAAGACAATTGGGACATTTTCATGATTGATTATTGATGGGAAAGAGCCCATTCCAATCTGGGTGCTCCACCTGCCAGGCAGGCAGTCCCAGATTGTGTAAGAAAGCAATCTGAGAAAGCCATGGGGAGCAAGCCAGGAGGTGGTATTCCTCTATGGTCTCTGCTTCAGTTTCTGCCCCCTGGCTTCTGTTCAAGCTCTTGCTTTGATGTTCCTCAGTGATGGACTGTGACCTAGGGTCATAAATGAAATTAACCCTTTCCTCTCGGGTTACTTTTGCTCATAGAGTTTTATTACAGCAGCAGAATCGAACAAAGACCTCCCTCCCCAGAAGTGTATTCACATATCACTGTGTTTCACAATTTCTGTTTGTTTAACAGAAAGTTCTTGAAAGATATCCAGAATCATCACAGAAACCTACAGAGCCCTAGAGTAAAACCTATATTCCAAGGACATTTGGAGACTACAGTTTTCCATAGTGCTTTTGACCAAGCCTCTCCACATGCCTAAAATATTCTTGTCTCTCCCCTCCGCGCTCTATGACTATACCTGTTGCCAAACCTTTCTAAGCCTTTTATAATAATCCTAACCTAAAATTTCTTCTCTTTCCAGGGTCCCCTATTATAAATACATGCATTCCTGGGGTTATCACGAGAACTCTTTCCTTTTCAGAGCACACATTATATAAACATATGTTTTTAGTTTTTATATGTATCAGTGCAACTTCATTCAATTATCATTTCCTGTGTACTTGATGGCTTTTTAGAAATGTCTATTTCAAACCAGAAATTTCCCTAAAATTAGTTTGCTTCCTTTTTTTTCTTAGCTGGTATTTCATGTGTATTACACAACATGTGCCTCGTCTTGGCCAGTCTAGAAAAAAGTTCTGGGGATTTACTCCCAAAATATCTTTTAGGAGGAAAATGGAAATAAGTAGAGAAAATCATGTCCCTTTTAACAACAAAGGTTTCAGTTAACTAAAACACACACACACACCTCATTTTTATTTCTATATACCAGCATAGAAACTGAGGCATATAGATGCTTTTCTGTCCCATTACAGATCTACAAGGCTGTCTCAGAAGAAACACAGAAGTGAGAGAGAGTAAGCAGAATGACAGATTCCAAAAGAATGTCAGCCACATAGAGGGAGTGCTTGCTTCATACACAAGTAGAATAAAGGGCTTGTAAAATCTGGATGACCTGAGTGTCTGCCAGAAAGACATAAAGGTCATCCCTTCTGGTACACAGAGACATGAGTGATAGGGTCACCTCTAACTAGGCCTACCACAAAAGAAACTGCAGTGCTGACCACTGTGACCCAGTGACTTTGTCATCTAACTAGTCTTGATGTACAAATGTGAACATAGAACACATTGGAAGTTTGTAATAATGTTCAGTAGATAGGAGGCAGGAATGTCTCCTTGACAACAAGAACAAAAACAACTGATAAACTAGGGTATTGCTGTTGAGTTCTCGCAGGGTGATTCTGTGTGAGGAGCTGGACAGTTACAGCAAGCTCTTGTTAGGAGAACTTCACAGCATACAGATCCCCAGCCTCATATGCACGAACTTAAACATAAACAGATTTGCCATTTGTTAAAAGCTCACAAAGCATTAGCATATGCTCAAAACTCTACAACAGGAAAACCATGGGATGGTTTTCTTCTTGGACAAAACAACTGAATCTGACTTGTATCACCTGTCACTTGTGCTACTTTAGGACAATACTTGACCCAGTTAAAGTGCAAGTTTCTTATCTGTAGTATAAAGATATTAATAATTAATGTCTCCCACATCTGTTTTAAGAATCAAATTGAAAAGGCATACAAAGAGGGAGCTAGAGACATAGCTTAGTGGTTAAGAGCACTGGCTGCTCCTCCAGAGAACCTGGGTTCAGTTTCCAACACTCATATGGCAGTTCACAACTGTCTGTAACTACAGTTCCAGGGGACATCCACACAGAGACACACATGCAGGCAAAACACCTAATCACATAAAAAAATAATTTTTTTAAAGGTGCACAAAGAACTGGCCAAGAGCACAAGGGTTTGGGGTATATAATCATTATTTAATTTTGACATGAAGTAGTGCAGAGCAATTTGTATTTTTACACAAGTGTATGCCTCAGAAAAATTTTGGGAGGTGTACTACAAAGAATCTAAAATGGGTTTCTGAAGAGGGAGTAAGATTTGTTCATAACACTGTGGAATGTCTATACATTCCTGATTAATGTCACATAGACTATGCCTTAACGAGCTGTTTGTCAGCCATTTATCACATGGAAAAGTATTTTAATTGACTTTTCTGTTGCTGGGATAGAACACTAACCAAAACCTCCTTGGGGAGGAGAAAGTTTACTTAACTTTACACATGATAGCTCAGCATCAAGAAAAACTAGGGCAGTGTCTGGAGCAGAAACCATGGGTGAATAGTACCTGCTGGCTTGTGTTGCATGGCTTGCTCAGACTGCTTTCTTATACAACGGAGGGTTGGCATCAGCTACAATGGACTGATCCTTCATCAGTTATTATTTCCCACAAGCCAATCTGATTGGGGCAAGTGAAGCTTTCTCCTTCCAGGTGAGTCAGCCATTTATCAGTTTGTGTCAAGCTGACTAAAATTAATCAGCACAATTGACTCCTTGTAACGTTAACATGTAAACATGTCCCTATCAAATCATAAATTTTCCCTTATTGTTTATCACCCAAATCTTATGTTAACATCACAGTCTAAAGCACTGTTCAACCTTTAAAACTCCAACTGTCTTTTAATTTCAACTGCTTGGATATATGTTCTCTGTAAAATCCAAAGTTTCATTGACTGTGGGCTGCTGTATAATCAAAAATAATTTGCATATTTTCTTATTCCAAAAAAAGATGAACTAGAATATATACTTTAAAAAAAAATCACACATAAGCAAAATAAGAATCTAGCAGTGTAATTCCAAATCTTGTAGCTTGGTATCTGACATCTTGGACTCACTCAAGATCTTCTAGGTTCCAGAGTCCAACAGTATAATTCCAAATCTTATAGCTTGGTGTCTGACATCTTGGACTCACTCATGATCTTCTAAGCTCCATAAGGCTTGAGGCACTTCACTTTTCCAGCCCTGCCATCTTGTCTTTTAGACTCAGGCCAGCTCCACTCCGCACCTGCTCCTGCCCTTGTCAAGTGTTCCATGGTCCTGGTTTCTCCAACATTTTGGAGTCTCCACTCCAACTGAGATGTGTGCATATTCAGCAATAGCCTATCCTATCATTGCATGGTACCAAGTTTCACATTCTTGCCACGGTCCTTCAGTATTGCAGCTTTCATGCCACAAAACATAGGACCATGTGGGAAGCTCTTATATGTTACCAGGTACAGCCTTGAGGTGCAGCCTTGGTCCCTTTAAACTCAGCTTTTCTGTGATGACTCTGAGGAAATACTTCTCAGAAATTTTCACTTCATTGATGTTGGTTGCTTATTAATGGTAGCTGGTTTTTTGTTTTTTTTGTTTTTTTGTTTTTTTTTTGCTTGTTTTTGGTTTGGTTTGGTTGTTGTTGGTTTTTGCCATGGCAGTGGCTATGGCCCAGTCTTTTATTAATCACAGATGATTCTTCAGCTCCAGTTGAGAGAGCTCCACAAATTCTTAATTAAAAAAAAAATCACAATAGGACTAGAGAGATGTCTCAGAGATCAGGAGTATTTGTTGTCATTGCAGAGGAAGCAAGTTCAATTCCCAGCAGCCACATGCTGGTTCATAACCATCCATAGCTCCAGTTACAGAGGATGCAGTGCACTCTACTGATACCTATGGACACCAAGCACACCTGTAGTTCACAAACATACATGCAGGCAAAATTCACATAAAATAGAATGAATAAATATTTATGAATTAATCTTTTTTAAAACATCGTACAAATGGCCCAAATAGTGTCTTTGAAGGATTCTCAATCTTTCTTCTGAGATTCCACAAGCCAATCTTCCCTTGCTATGTTTCTCTCCAAGGTCATTATCTTCCAAGGTTCCATAGTATCTCTGTAAGCTCTGAGAATTCAATGGCTTTTCCAGCCCAAAGTTCTAAATGCTTCTACAATCCTACCCAAAACAACACGCTCAAGTCCATTATGGCAACATCTCACTCTCAGTTACCAACTTCAGTCCTAGTTTACTTCCCCGTTAGTGTGATAAAATACAATACCAAAAGCAACTTAGAAAAAAAAAAGGTTTACTTAAACTTACAGACGTCCAGCATCGAGGAAAGCTAGGGCAGGAACCCATAGGCAGCAACCAAAGCAAAGACCATGAAGGAACACTACTTACTGGATGCTTTTCATGGATGGGGGATCAGCTTGCTTTTTATACCACCCATGAGCATTTGCCAGAGATGGCACTGTCAATAGTGGGCTAGGTCATTAGCCAATCATCAATGGTTAGTCACTAAAATGTTCCACAGACCAATATGATTGAGGCAATTACTTAACTGAGAGTCCTTCTTCCCAGGAGACCCTGTTTTGTATCAACTTGGCACAACAAGAAAATCAAGTATCAAGTAGCTCAACAAGGAAATAGAGAAATCAATACAAGGTTATTTTTATACCTAGCTAGAGGTAGATGTGATAAGAAAGGTTCTTAGTAAACAATAGGATATTATAGTCTCAGGCTCCAAAATGATACCCAGATAATGGCTGAGATTATTCACTTATGCCTTACCAATTATGTATATTCTTTTAATTTTTAAAATTAATGTATTACTTTGTGTGTTTAGGGCTTTTGCCTGTATGTATGTCAGCACACCATGCATATACATGACTCTTAGAGGCCAGAAGAGAGCATAAGATCTCCTGGGATTAGAGCTACAGATGGTTGTGAGCCACCATGGGGATGATGGTGACTGAGTTCCATCCTCAGAAACAGTAACCAGTGCACTTGACCACTGAGCCCTCACCTCAGCCCCAAGTACACACATCACTGTTACTGTATATGGGAAGATTTCTGTAATACATCACAGTGAAGAAGGAAAGTCTCGGAATATGTCAAACAAATTACCTGAAAAATAGATTTCTACTACATAGATGACTGTTCCCTTAACAATGTTCTTCATGTGACAGAATGGAATTTGTGTGTATGTAAAATTTCACAGCACTTTTCTCATTATCAAGATTCAGAATGTTCAGGTTCTTAGTTGGCCTGGATACATGTTGCTTTTGAAAAAAAAAATCACAAATTGTCATCATAATTACTGACCCTAGGTCTGTCGTGGAGGACCAAAATTCCTCCCACACCCAGTCTTGATTAAACATTCTTGTTAGTTGGTTGAAAATAATATTTAAGATTCACAGAGATCCTAATTTCATTTGTAATCCCTTCTTTCATTTTTTAAAAAATTCAACTAGTATTTCATAACTGCAAGACCTTGAGGTAAACAATATATAATTAAGTCCAGTTCTTGGCAAAACAAGCATTCTACAAAGGGGCAGAAAGTTCCAACCAGGATACTTGGAAAAGTTGTCACAGCTGGAGGTGGGGACAGATAGTTTGCAGCTCCCCAACAGACCTTGGCCATGTGTTCCCTGCAACTGTGTAAGTCAGTCTGCTTATAAACTCAAAGTCAAGATCAGATTCAAACAAGACAATGGCTCCTGATTGCTCTAAATTACATGAAATCGAAAATTTCAAATGGCTTTGTGTTGTTAGAAATGTTAAGAAGAGCTCTTTGCCTCATCTACTGCAAGAATGAAGACCATTCTCAGCAACCAGACTGTGGACATTCCAGACAATGTAGACATCACTCTGAAGGGGCGCACGTTCATTGTGAAGGGCCCCAGAGGAACCCTCCGGAGGGACTTCAATCATATCAATGTAGAGCTGAGTCTCTTTGGAAAAAAAAAAAGAAGAGGCTTTGGGTTGACAAATGGTGGGGTAACAGAAAGGAACTGGCCACCGTCAGAACCATCTGCAGTCATGTTTAGAACATGATCAAGGGTGTTACACTGGGCTTCCGCTACAAGATGAGGTCTGTGTATGCTCACTTCCCTATCAACATCATTATTCAGGAGAATGGGTCTTTGGTCGAAATCCGAAACTTTTTGGGTGAAAAATATATCCGCAGAGTTTGGATGAGGACAGCCATTGCTTGTTCTGTCTCTCAAGCCCAGAAGGATGAATTAATCCTTGAAGGAAATGACATTGAACTTGTTTCAAATTCAGTGGCTCTGATTCAGCAAGCCACAACAGTTAAAAACAAGGATGTCAGAAAGTTTTTGGATGGCATCTATGTGTCAGAAAAGGGAACAGCGCAGCAGCCTGATGAGTAAGGCCTGAGTTTCCCAGCTCCAAAAACAAGATCCTGAATTTAAGTGATTTGTGGTGTTTTGGGAGACAATAAAAGACTTATATTGAAAAAAAAATGTTGAGAAGAAAGAGAGGAAGAAGAAATGGGCTGTTATTTCATCTTCTTCTGGAGAGTTCTGCTCAGCAAGAAAGACATTGGTAGTGAAAAGACAGAAGTGAGTGGGAGAGGTACCATCGATGGATTAAAAGACACTCATGCCAGGTGAAATGAACACATCACACACACACACTCTACCTCTCCCACTCCCTCAGTTTGGACATACCTATTTGGATCAGCAGCTTTCCTTTTCAAATCAGCATCATTATTATTACATGCATAATATAGGAGAAGTGCACAGGAGTGTGGCTCAGAGGACTTTGTGGGGTAGGTTCTCTCTTTCCACATTTGTTTGGGTTCTAGGGACCAAACCCAGGGTTCCAGACTTGCCAGACAAGTGTCTTTATCTGCTGGGACATCTTGCCAGCACAGCATATTAGCTTTCTGACAAAATGTTCCTCTTTTTCTGGCCATAGGTTAAGCTACTGCAGAACATGAATTCCTGTATGCTTTAGTTATGTTTCATTGGGCCATTGGTAGGCACTTAATATAAAACATTAATAGACACCCTCATGCCACACAGTTCCATATTTTAATAATGCATTCTGGCACAAATTGGTGTGTTTATAACCAAATGAACAACAGCTCCTGTTTGATAGGATTTATATTTTACACTGTTATAGACTATATCCCATGCAAATGGGACAAGATGCTTATTTTCAGTACTGATATCCAACTCTCTCAGTCCCTGTCATCCTGTAGGCTTCTCATCCTACATTACTCTTTCTATTTTTTTTTTTTACTTTCAAATTACAAGACATCTCATTCAAATAGCAAGATTTCCATCTCTAAAGGAGTTTCCTTTGAAACAGATCTGAAACCTCAAATTAATCAAATTCAAGTTCTATAATTATAGATTCAAAATTTAAGACCTCCAAAATTGTTCTGTTCCTAAAATATTCTTTTTTTAAAAACAAAACAAAACAAAAAAAACAAGCTGTCTTTTTTAAATGATTCATTTATTTTTATTTTATGTGCTTTGGTGATTTGCTTGCATATATGTCTGTGTGAAGGTCTTGGATCCTCTAGAAGTGGAGTGAGAGACAGTTGTGAGCTGCCATGTTGGTGTTGGGAATCAAACCCGGGTCCTCTAAAAGAGCAGTCGGTGCTCTTAACTACTGAGCCATCTCTCCAGCTCCCTTGAGATATTCTTAAAACTCTTCTATGTGCTTTCAGTTTGCTGGTTGACTCTTATTCTTAACTGACACTGTACGTTTTTGTGGAGTTGATGTGCAGAATAGCAAGCAGTTTTGTAACCTGCCTTTGCTTTCTGCTCCTTTGGCACCACTTAGCGTGTCCCAACCGGAGCTCTGAAGGCCACTTCTGATGCTCACTGACATTGCTGACAGCTTTCTGCTGGCAGAGGATGGGATGTTCTTCTACAGCCTTTGGTTAAGGGAGTCTCTTTTCCTCAGTTTTAGGTTTCCAGGAAGTTCTGGGAGCTTCTTTTACCAGAATGACTTCTTTTTTCTTTTCTTTTTTTTTTTTCTTTTCTAGAATGGCTTCTTTAAGAGAAAAGAACACAGCTGTAGATATTCTTGAACTCCAATTCATTTTTAAATTTTCTTTGGCTAAATTAGTCTTCTTAGAATCAAGAGTGAGAGACAAAAGTACCTGTTTGCAAAAGTTTTGTGGATATAAACAGAAAGGTTTGGGGTATTTTCCCCCTCTAAATTACCTTATGGACACCAGCTCCTATGATTTTCCTTCTAGTCTGAACAACCCATGTCCTTCCCACCATTCCTCAGACCCCAGAAGTCCCTATCTCAGGAATATGTCGATTCCATTTCTAGGACTCTGTGATTTAATTCCCAAGGTAAGTGTTCTAGTTTGTTTCTTTGCTGCTGTGATAAAGCACTGACCAGAAGAAGTTGGGGAGGAGAAGGGTTTATTTAGTCTTATCGCTCACATTCACTCATCAAAGGAAGCTAAGGTGGGAACTCAAGGCATGAGCTTGCAGCAGAAACCAACAGAAAAGTTTCGTGGCTTGATTCCTCATATCTATTAATATATAAGAGAAATACGTTTCTCTGCAGCTTTTTCAAACATTCTTAGTGTCGTTTATCTCCCCATTCCCTGGTTAAGGTCTCCTCAATTTTCTCATTCCCCTTCATATCATCATGTCTTATTCTTACCTACTCCCTTCTCTAGAGCTCTCGGCCATGATCCCAGTCTTCTCTCCTGGCTTTTGTGTTTACTTTTGTTTGTATACTCACATCTAAGGATTTGGAGATAGGGTCCGCCAATAAGAGAGAATGTGTTGTGTTCATCTCCCTGAGTCCAGATTATCTCTCACTCTAACATTTTCTAGTTCAATCCATTTACTTGCAAATTTCATGATTGTATTTTTCTTTACAGTAGGACAGAATTCCATTGTGTCTATGTGCCACAGTTTCATTCTCAATCAGCTGAAGAACATTTAGGTTGTTTCCATTCCTTGGCTACGATGAAGAGAAGAACAGCAATGAACATGGCTGAGCAAGGGTCCCTATCCTGAGTCCTTTGGATGCGTGTCAAGGATTAGAGTGGATGAGTTGTGGAGTAGATGTGTTTTTAGCTTTTTGAGAAGTAGTCACACTGATTTTCAGAACGGCTGTGCCAGTTTGCAGCCCTGCCAACAGTAAATGAGGGCTTCCTTTCCCACCCAACCTTCTCAGAACGCATCATCAGATGTTTTCTAGGCCTTAGACATTTTAGCTGGGGCAAGAAAAATTTGTCAAGCAGTTTTGATTTGACTTTGCCCAGTTGTTACATTTTCAGCTATAAAGTCTAAGAATCAGAAAATGGAAAGGAAGGCAAGATCTAGCCAATGGGGCAATAGTGACACATTCCTCTTGAGGCTAACCCACAGCTATCTAATTAGACTCAAAGTCTTGGTAAGAAGGAATTTGTGTGTGTAAATCTAGTCAACTACCCTTTGTTCGAATAATCACAACTGACCAAAATGCAGGGTTCATGGATTGCCCATCCTCAACTGGCATGTCCACATAAGTACAACTCCTACTACACCTCAGGGAACTCTGTGGCAGAGAGGCTGTAAGGACAGATGATGGAGATGCCTGCTGCTAGGTAGACATGCCTTCTAGACATGACAGAAAAGCTTCACCCGTGAAATCACAACAATATGGTCACCTAAACAAGACCTGTAGAATGGCACCATGAGCTGACATGGTGGGATGGGTGGTAGATATCACAAGTCTCTATTCTAGATGAAGCCATAGGCAACTAATGACTGCTGAGAGAGGAAGAACCTTCTCATCCAGAGACAAGCCCCCTTATTCACATGTGAAAATGAATGATGCTAAATGGACTCAGCAGGACATATATGCAGATACATATATATATGAAGAAGTCATGAATTTTAGAGAGAGTGGGAAGGACATGGAAGGAGTTGGGGTCAGGGGTGGAAATGATGTCAATACAGTACTCATTAATGGAATTCTCAAAACAAAATTTAAATAAAACAAATGCATACAGGTGACTCATACTTCACTCTGTCTTATCTACTCACCTAACAGATTTCCAGGTAATGTTGAGAACCAGTCAATGAAAAACAGTTCAACAAAATGAAGTGAAGAGGTATCACTTTCCCTATTCAATTAGAGGAGCCCTCTGACTTCCCCATCCCACTGAAAAGAAGATGAATACCTCAAGCTGAAGAAGATAAAATAGAGAGAAATTGATCTAGCCGGACCTAATCAAATAGGTGTAAGCCAATAGAAAAGGAGGAAAAAGAAGAACCTTGTGAGGGTCGGGGAGAAGTGACTAAAAATACCCAAAGCCAATAATACCTAAGAACAGTGCTCCCTGGAGTGCTAAGATACCACAAGTCACAGCCCTGCCAAATACACATTGAACTTCCAGCAGAGGCCAAGTGAACAAACTTCTGTCTGGCAGCGAGCTGAGCCTCCGTGCTGTCAGGGTATTCTCACTTTCATAAATCCTCTGTGCCACATGATCGCTGCACTGCCAGAGACCGAAGAAACAGCTCCAAACATGAGTGGGGCAAAGCAGTGTGGGAAAGGTCAGTCGGCCTCCAGGCAAGACCAATGTTCCAAGGCAAAGGTGAGGTGCCAGCAACAACAATTGCCAGCATTCGGGGGCTGGAGTAGCCAACACAAGGCGGTCACAAAACCCCCAGCCATTGGGTAGACTTTCAGACCATCGCAGAAGCACAACACAAGCAAGTTCGTTGTTACAGCAAAGAGAAGGGAAATTAGGATTTAGACAAAATATGTATGTGGAACATGAGAGACTCATTCCAACCAATGGACTCTGAAAGAGTCATTTCAATTCCTTACCTCTATGCCTAAATCTGTAAATTAAATTTCAAAGCTGATGTGTCTCCAAGTGCCCTGCTAATCCTAAGGATGTAAAATTTGCCAAAGGTTTCCTACTGGATGGAATGCATATGAGCTGCTGAGTCAACACCAAATACTTTATTTTCAATATGAGGAAAAATTCTAAAACCAAACAAAATTGGTGGCTGATCCTGACCCAGAGAGTTATTAGTAGTTCCTTCTAAAGTTCTTAGAGCCTACTTTTTTGTCTTTTTCCATTTGGATTAACAGAACTGGGCTGTTTTGTGACCGGTAGGACTTCTACTACAGAGTCAAGACAGGCAGTGCCAAGAGAAGTAGTCCAGGGATTGGTTCCAAAACAAAGATGAGGTTCCAGGTGTGAGACGAATATTCCAGATGCTATGTGAAATATAAAAGCACTACTCCACCCTGGTCTCTCAGGAGCACATTGAAACCCATTTAAGAACTACCCACAAGGTTGAGCCATAAGAATTACACAGAATGCTTTCACTGCAGAGTTACTCGACTATTGTGTAATAACAGAACCAACACGGAACACCTCACTCTGGTCAGATATGCAGCTAAAGATAGCATCCTTGTAGGATTAATGAAGTAGCAATTTGTATTATGCCAATAGGGTCAATTGTTGCAAATCTAAAACTGGTCCATTCCTAAGTCCAATATGGATACACCATATTAACCAACTGAAGAATTTTATCCTGGTTTGAGTCAGTCTATTGGGTCCCGTTGCAAGAGCTCAGGCAAAGCAATAGATTTCTGGGAAATGTATTGAGCAGTTCAGCAACATCTCACCTCCTCTCAACTCTGATCTCCTGTATATTGTTTCCCTCAGCTCTGTGGTTCAGGAGGTCAACAACTAATCTGCTCTCAAGCCTCTGGCTAGAAAGAGTAGAGTAGAGGGTATTATCTCAGCCTCTGATAAAGTGCCCTTAGATCCAGAAGGGTTAGTAAGCACAGCAGCTGCCAGGTTCTGCCATGTGCTTCCTTCTAAAAAGCCCTTTTGTTTAGCTGCTTGCCAAATAATACAGACTGAATGAGCTTTCTATTCCAGGATCCTGGATGTTACTGTATCTACATAAGATCGTATTTGTAAAATAAGTGTGAATAGTAGATAAGCTCAAGAAAAAAAAAAATAGCTGGTGGTGGGAAATGGAGAAGCCATAGTTGGGGGAAAAAAACAGGGAAATTTGGATGTCAAAATACTGATTCCTCAATCAGGCATGCTGTCCTCCTGTGTTAAGTTGCTTGCATACAAAGAGTAAATAAGACTTCATTTAGCAGACATGGATGAAAAGAGTATCCCAGCAAAACAAGGAAGAAACAAAGGCACACGTCTGAGGTCTAGGAGGAAGCATTGTTCTCAAAACAGTTAAAAAAGACAGGCCACACTTTCCTTGCAGAAGAATCTCAACCTTCGAGATTAGCCTTAAGTAGCTTTTCTGACAATAAGTCAGAAGAGCTGGAAAGCCCACAGACGGAGGAGCTCTGGCCCACCTTCCTATCCAAGGCAGCTTCTCACCATCTTCTTAGCTCCACCAGCCTCCATGGCATTGCTCTGCACAGTGGGGCTAAGAAACAAACTATTACCTCAGAAATCCTCACAACCCTCATTGTCCAATCAATGCACCTCATCTTTTTAGGAGTATTTTAACTTCAGACAGTGACTGCCATTATCACTCCCATTAAAGGCTCTTGGGGTCACTCATTCTCCTCCCTACCCACTAGTCAGTAGCATCTGTGATTATAACTCATGAATAAAACAACAAAAGCAGCCATCACTGGCCTCCACTAGGCCCTGGACACTTCCTTTACTCTTTCTGCCCACAGTGACAATGTTTACCTACTGTCAATGTATTCCTCTATCTAAAAGTTGGATTTTCATTTGTTAGCCTGAGTGTCTGTACAGTCACTGTTGCCCTGTTACAGGGTTATTCCATTTAAACTGTATTTATATGTATATATGTATGTATTTTGGAAACCTCTGCAGCAATAGTTTTTTTTATAACATTTTAAAAGGTCTTTTATGTGAGTTATTCTTCCCTGTATCCCATCTTCTACCCTACCCTTTCACTCCCACCCCATGTAATATATCTTGTTCCATTTTCCCCTCTTAAACTTTTATACCACTATGCTCTACCTTTATTTCCTTGAAAACTTCTCTCATGGTCTCTTAATAATTTCCTGACTTCTAAGGGTACTCCAAACAGAATACATATATCAGAAGATTCACAACTAACATCCACAAATAATAGAAAACATGCAATCTTTATCTTTCTAGGTCTCAGTTTCCTCACTCAGAATGATTGTTTCCAACTCTACCCATTTATCTGCAACTTTCATAATTTCATTTTTTAACATGTGTATAATATTCCTCTATGTAAATGTACAACATGTTTATTCATCAGCTGGTGGACATGTAGCATTGGGAATGGAGTAGCAATGAACATGGCAGAGCAGTTATCTCTATAGGAAGACACAGAGTCCTTTGGGTGCATGCCCAAGGGTGGTACAGCTAGGTTGTGTGGTGGTGAATCTGTTCTAGCTGTTTGAGGAGGCTCCTCAGTGATTTCCATTGTGGCTGTACCAGTTCATGCTCCCACCAGCAAGGAACACATGTTCCCCTCCCCCACGTCCTTGTCAGCCTTTGTTATCATATTTTTATCTTACCCATCCTGTCTATGTTAAAATGAAATCCCAAAGTAGTTTAATTTGCATTTCCTTGATGGATAGGAACACTTAAAAACTGCACATTTTAAAAATATATATTTCTCAGTCACTTGTACTTTATCTTTTTAGAACTCCATTTTTAGTTCCATGGCCCCTTTTTTAATTTTTTTATTGTATGTGTCCAGTGCCTACATGTATATCTGTGCACCATGGATGTGACTGGCATCTGAAGAGACCAGAAAAGTATACTGGATCCCTTAATCCATGCCTCATTTTTAATTTTTTTTTGTATATTCTAGATACTAACCTTCTGTAAGAGGTATAACTACTAAATATTATTATCATTCTTTATACTGCCTCTTCACTCAAATTATGATGTCCTTTACTTTACAGAAGCTTTCTAATTTTGTGTGGTCTCATTCATAAGTTGCTGGTCAAAAATGCCTATAATATTGGGCTCCTGTTCAGAAAGTTGTTGACCCATAAGTTCCTATAGACCCACAAACATTATTGACCATTGTCAATGCTCTTGACTTGCTTAAAGAACTTGCCTATAAGATCCTATTGCTAAAGTTATTGCGTACTTAATTCAGATAACATGGGGAGATAAAGCTATTGTCACTTAAAGCTTCGACTCTATTGACCAGCTTTACAGTGCTGGAACGTACTATGCACATTGCTGTAGAAGAGAAGGGTTTAGCTTGACCCAGCTGTGAATGTTGTGAACATAATAATTACCAACCGACAACACAGGTCCACTGGTGCAATAAGGACACAAATATCCTGGGAATAACTACCTACCTGCTGGTTCAATTGAAAGTCCACTGTCCAAGTGGACTTGAACTCTATACCTGCTGTATTATAGCTCTGAGGGGAAAGTTTTCCCCCTAACCTGTTACAGCTCTACTGTGGGGGTAGGGGAGGTTCTACAATGCAAATAATACAGCTCTGAAGGGAAAGGTATCTTGGCAGTTGGGAGCCAAGGAAAGTCATATCACACAACAAATCTCATATAAGATATTTATTGTAAGGGGAAAACCCAGGAGAGTGGCTGCCTTTGCTTGGGCATGAAGCAACAGAGAACTGAGAAGACAGGGTTTATGTAGGGTTTCTTAGGGGGTGGAGATTTCTAGAGTGGAAATTTCCAGGGTGGGGATTAGTCAGTTTTTGCATTCAGAGCTTAGCTGCTTGCATCTGGAGGGGCTGGATTCAGCTGTTAGGGTGTTCCACAGAACAGGCAAAGACTAGCAATTAGGGGTCTTTAGGAGTGGCATCTGGCCACTTGTGTGCCTTGAGGGACTTACACCTAGCATCATTATCAGGAGCAAGGCAAGTCACAGACTCCAGAGAAGAACCTACTACAGTATTCTGCTAAATAGACATACTATTAAACTCATTTCTATGACCTAACATAGATGAGCACACCTCTCAACCTTCATCAGAGAAGCTTCTTTTCAGCCAACAGCAATTAACACACAGACCCACAGCTGGTCAAAACACAGAGAATATGAGACAGAGAACACTCATCTCTAAGTGGATCATCTATATCACAACCTGTGCTCCCAAGGCTCATCAATGATTGTAGAGGAAAGGGCAGAGAGATCCTAAGAGCCAGAGACAATGGATGACAACAAGGAAACCATGTGTTACAGAAACCACAGGGCAGTGTCACATATGAATTCATAGAGATTGTGACAGAGATTCACAAGCACTGCACAAGTTCAAGCCGGACACAATCCCAGCACTAAGCAATTGGCATGAAGTCTCACGTTCAGCTCAGGAGCTTATAGAGGTAGATGACTGTTGGGAGAGGAAGAGTCAGTGTGGAGGATGTAACCCTTGGTAGGTCAGTCATGCTACAGGGTAAACCCACACATCTGAGAGTATATGGACAGGGCACATTGGACGTGATGGGTTTAAAAATGACACAAAGTTGCATGTATTAGGGAAGTGGTGTTAAATCTAGGAGGAGTTGGGGGAGAAGGGCAGATATGGCCAAGGTACGGTGCATGAAGTTCTCAAAGAAATAGTTTTAAGTCAAACAAAATTTAAAAGATCAATCTATTGAGAGCTGTATCAGTGTCTAATATTTTGAGCAGGGTTGCAACTGTATAGCTGTTTATAGATGCTAAAGTTCATAAATTATGCCATTGCCATTTATTTGTACAGTTTGTTAATTATATTTTAATGTATTCTGGTTACTTTAGTATCATAGATAATAAAGTAGAATAAAAGAAAAGACATTTTAAAATTTTAATTTCTGTGCTAGAGACATGATTCAATGGTTAAGAGCACTGGCTACTCTTACAAATGACTGGATTTTGGTTTGCAGTACCGCATGGTGGTTTACAATTATGTGTAATTCCAGTACCAGGGAATTCAATGTCCCTTCATGGGTACCAGACCCACATGCAGTGCACTTACATACATGCCGGAAAAACACCCATACGCATAATTTATAAATGAATTTCTAAATCATGTAAGTCTCTTTCCAAGTTAAGTCCTGCAGGTTGTTACTCCTATAACCATTTCCCATCCTCTAGTCTTGTATACAAACTCTTATACAGCACTCGCTATGTGCCATGTGCTACATGAGTCTAACAAATGATCCTTACTGTAGCACTAACTAAGTTACCAATTAGTTTCATATGGGAAGCCAAGCTGTAACAGGGCAATAACAAAATATCAGTGTCCCAACGATGATCGTGCGCCTCAGAGATACAATATGGGTCATAGAGGGCTCTGCTCCACCTTGCCACTCAGGAGCCCAGGTTTCAAAGGCTTTTGTGGCTTATGACACAAAACGTAAGAGCCACCAAGGCTCTGCACGAGGGGAAGTAAAAGGGGAGGGAGTCACATGCAACCAGTTCAGCTCAGAATTGACACTTGTCACTCTATAGAATCCACTGGCCAGAACTAGTTTCATCATTATTATTAACATGAGTATAAGAGACAGCATCATTAGGCATACTCATTGGGTTGTGAAAAGAAGAAAAAGAACATGAAATTTGGACAGGGTGAGATGGGAGTAGTCTGGGAGGAGGTGGAGGTATAATGAGGGGTTGATATGATCACATACATTGTTCATAGCTATAAAATTGATCAAAGAAGAAATGAAAAACTTAGAGTCTAGTAGTTGATGATCACAGTGTTTCTGCAATACACAGGGAATGTAGTGTCCTTTAGAGAGAAGGGGAGAGTTAAGAAATCATAGGGCTGGCAAGATTGGGTAAGTGGGTCAGGATGACAGAACTACCCAGGCTTGTATCTATGATTCACATCCACATAGCCTGCCTCTGTAGAATGCTGTGTCAGTCTCCGTGATCAGCTACTATCCCCTGCATCCTTCTCTATTCACTCCATACTCTCACTAGACTCAGCATGTAAGCCTTTATCATTTCTTTCCTTCTTCTTATGGATTCCTTTTCTTAATTTTACCTGCTAGATAAATACTATACACCCTTTGTGACATAACTTAAGCCATATAAAAAGACATCCTTACACAATTCAGGTGGAGGAATATGTACTTTGACATCTGAATTCCCCAGATATACATAATTTGGATATAGCACCATCTTAGTTTTCTGTAATAAAACACTATTTCTAAAGCAATTTATGGAGGAAAAGGCTTACATCAGCTTACAGACTAGAGTCTGACATCAAGGGAAGCCAAGGTAGGGACTCAACATAAAAATCTGGAGGCAGAAACTGAAAGAAGAGACTTTGGAGTAATGCTGCTTACTAGCTTGCTCCCTATGGCTTGCTTAGCAACCCACAACTCTTTGCCCAGAGCTGGCATTATTCACAGTGGGCTGGACCTTTCCACATCAATCAATCATAAAAATATGTCACGGACATGCCCATAGACCAAAATAATGGAATTGAGGCTCCACAATAATCAATTGAGGCTCCTCTGCCCAAGTGATTCTAGTTTGTGTCAAGTTAGCAAAAACCTAGCCAGCACAGGCAATTATGACCCATACTGAATATTTAGTTCTCAGCCTCATGATGAACTTTTCTAGGTTAGAGATTTTGTCCTGCAAACATCCATTCCCAGAACCTGGCACAGTGTCAAGATATGGTTCATACACATTAAATGAAAGTTAAATAAAAGAAAGAATAGATAGATCTATGTCCTGCTTCTATATTGCTTAAAGGTGTGGTGAAGGATCAAAGACACCAGTGTGACATGAAGATGCTAATCAATAGTAGACCTGAAAGAAACTTAGAAATGGAACAAGAGTCTGGTTGACCCCTACACTGCCAGTCATTGTCCGGTTCTCATGAAAGTGTAAGTGTCTACATTGGCTATTTTAATATTTTCTTTAATTCTGGAAGATCAAAGTAATTCCAATAGTTAACAAATATGCTTCTTCTGGTTTCTTAGGCAGAAGCTAATTTTCATTCTGGATCGTATGACTTACCTCATTTCTCTAATTCTGTTTGTAGCTCAAATATTTGTAGATCACACTAGTCAAGCCAATCAGGGCAGCAAGTAGGCCAACAGAACAGAGTGAAGAGCTCTTGGTCCTCACTCTCCTCCAGATTCAATCTTCTCCCCCAAATCCAACCTACTCTCATTGCCAGCTGTGTAACAGACCACCTTCTGTGGCTTCTCCTAACGCTCCGCCTCCATTCCCAGGGAACTATGCAGATCCTGGTGACACACCCTACTTTTCTCCCTTCTGTGGACCCCCTTACTGGCCCCTTTCAATTCCATTCCCATTCCTAAGTGTCATCTCCCCAAACCTAGAAACATGTTTTGCTCAAAACCCCCAGTGACAACAGTGACCACACCTAACAGGATCCCAGAAGATTTCTTTACTAAGCAACACAGAGCCAGCACACCCTCCTAAGACTCAGAGAAGGCCATAGAAACCAAGAGATAGAACACGTCCCCAACAAGGACAAGACTAAATATCAGCACTGAGAATCACAACTAACCCAAACCCAGACAATTACATGACGATGTAAAAATACAATCAATAACAGCCAGGTCAGTATATCCCCACTAGAGCCCACCTACTGTATGGCAGCAGACCCTGAAAACTGCAACACGGCTGAAGCACAAAATAGAGACCTTAAAATAGCCCTTATGAATATGATAGAGGTTCTTAAAGAGGAAATTAATAAAGCTCTTAAATAAATCTATGTAAACACAAATGAGCAGTGGGAAAGAAATGAATAAAACGGTTCCTGAAAATGAAAATAGAATCAATCAAAAAAAGAAAAACAAAAAAAAAAATCCAAACTGAGGGAAATCTAGAGATGAAAAATTTAGGAAATCAAATAACAACCTCTAAGGCAAGCCATACCAACAGAATACAGGAGATGGAAAAAAGAGTCTTGGGCATTGAAGACAAGATAAAAAAGATAGATACTTCAGTCAAAGAAAATCCTGGAATAAAACCTCCAGAAGATCTGACCCTTGCCAGGGAAGCAAGTAGTCTGGGTGTAGATCATCTCTCTTCTGTTCTTCCAGACACAATCCCCCAGTCTTGCCCCAAACTCTGCAACAGAACACCTGTTCCAGCCCTCCCTACCCTCTGCCCCAGGTCCTGTGGATCCCAGATTCCCCCCCTTAACTCCCTCCGTCAATCTGTTGCTTTATCCCAGTCCCCAACGCCAGCAGGCCCTCCCTGTAAACACTCCAGACGAGGGAAACAGAAACTAAGGAACAAAACACCCACCCAACAAGGACAAGACCTGACTTCAGCACCTTGAGTTACAATGAACCCAAACCCAGATACCTAGATGCCAGTGTAAAAACACAATCAGTAACAGTCAGGGCAATATATCTCCACTAGAGCTTCACAACCCTATCTCAGCACGTCCTGATTTCCCAACACAGCTGAAGTACAAGAAAAAGGCCTTTAAACTGCCTTATGAAGATAATAGAGGTTCTTAAACATAAAATGAGTAAATCTGCTAAAGAAATCCAGAAAATGCAGACAGTGGGAGGAAATAAATAAATCCCTTAAAGATGTTCAGGACCTGAAAAAGAAAATAGAAAAAAAAAAATGCAGACTGAGGGAATTCTATAAATTAAAAATTTAGAAATTCAAATAGGAACTAAAGACACAAACTTGATCAGCAGAATGCTAGAGATAGAAGAGAAAATCTCAGGCACTGAAGATATCATAGAAGAAACAGATATGCTTGCCAAAGAAAATATTTAATCTAAAAAAATTCTAATCAGAATTAAGAAAAAGAGTAATCAGAATAGAGGAAGAAAATAAAAACCAGCTCAAATTATTTTATTATTCAGCAAAATTTTTCCTAACCTAAAGAAAGAGATACCAATAATGGTACAAGAAGTCTACAGAAGACTAAATACATTTACCCAAAAAAGAAAGTCCTCAGCACATTTTCAAAACACTAAACACAAAAGAGAGAAGCAATATTAAAAGCTGCAAGGGGAAAATTCCAAGTGAAATATAAAGGCCGACCTATCAGAGTAGCATCTGACTTCTCAGTGAGCACTCTATAAACCAGAAGGATCTGGACAGATGTGCTGCCATTTAAGAGCCTATATATTCCAGCCTAGACTACCATACCCAGAAAAACTTTCAATCACCATAGATAGAGAAAACCAAATATTCCACGATAATACCAAATTAAGCAGGCTCTACCTACAATTCAGCCCTACAGAAGGCACTAGAAGATACTTGAATCTGAAGTGGTTAACCACAGCAAAGAAACCAAATTTAAATAGTATCTGCCTACACACCCATCCCTATAGGAGAAAATAGAAGGAAAGCTCCAGTGTAAGGAGGCTAAATACAACCATGAAAACACAGGGGATAAATAATCTCAGACAAACAAAATCAAAATAAGGGAGGCCCGCACACATACCACCAATAACAACAACAACATAACAGGAATCAATGGTACCTCTCAATATCAGTGGCCTCAATTCCCTAATAAAAAGACACAGACTAGCAGAATAGAAGTGAAAACAGGATCCATCCTTCTACTACATCTAAGAAACACACTCAAGCTGGAGAGATGGCTCAGCAATTAAGAGCACTGACTGTTCTTCTGGAGGTTCTGATTCCCAGCAATTACATGGCAGCTAACAACTGTCTGTAATTCCAAGCTCTGACACCCTTACACAGTTATACATGCAGGCAAAACATCAATTCACATAAAATTAAAAAATAAATAAATAAAAACACATTCAACAAAAGGATAGACCTTACCTCAGGGTAACGGATTGGAAAAGAATATTCTAAGCAAAGGATCTAAAAAGCAAGCTAGGGCACACATTTAACAAAATAGACTTCAAATCAAAACTAATAAGAAAAGATAGGGAAGGATACTACATACTCATCAAAGGAATAATCCACCAAATGACTTTTAAAATCTTAACATCTATACCTCAAATACAAGGGCACCCATATTTGTAAGAGACACACTACTAAAGCTTAAATCACATATTGAATCTTATACACTGGTAGTGGGCAACATCAGTACCACACTCTCACCAATATACAGACACAGACAGACAGACAGACAGACAGACAGACAGACAGACAGACAGACAGACAGTTGGATCGATGATAGATAAATCGATGCTATAGCTAACAGATGTTATGAACCAAATGGGCCTAACATATATCCAGGACATTTCATCCAAACACGAAAGAATATATCTTATTCTCAGTACCTCATGGAACTTTCTCCAAAATTGATAACATACTGGGACACAAAGCAAGTTTTAATAGATACAGAAAAATTAAAATAATCCCCTATAGCCTATCAGAGCTAACGTATCAGGTTAGAGCTGAATGTCAACAACAGAAACAGCAGAAGGCTTACAAACCCATGGAAACTAAACAACTCTCTACTGAATAAAATGAGTCAAGACAGAAATAAAGAATAAGTAAAGACTTTCTAAAATTGAAGGAAAATTAATAACCAAACTTGTGGGACACAATAAAAGTGGGTGTAAGAAGCAAGTTTGTAGGACTGAATGCAGGCATAAACATATGAGCAACGTAACAACACATCTGAAAGCTCTCGAACAGAAGGAAAAAATACATCCAAAAGGAGTAGATGGTAAGAAATACTCAAAGTCTGAAATCAATAAAACAGAAACAAAGAGAGCAATACAATCAATGAAACAAATGGTTGGTTCTTTGAGAAAATCAATAAGATAGGCAACTCTTACCAAAATTAACTAGAGTGGAAAGAGAATATCCAGATTAACAAAATCAGAAATGAAGGGGGCGATACAACAGACACCATGGAAATCTGAAGAACCAAAAGTACTTTTAAAACCTGATATAGTCAGAAGTTTCTGGCCCAGGTTTGCCCCAAAGCCCTGACCCGCAGTCCCTTGTCCCAAAGATGATACAAAGGTTTATATTAATTACAAGCTGTTTGGTCTGTGGCTCAGGCTTATTACTTGCTAACTCTCATACTTTAAGTTAGCTCATATTTCTATTTATAGTTAGCCATGTGGCTTGGAACCTTTTTGCTCAGTGCAACATTCTCATCCTGCTTCTTCTGTGTCTCACTGTCATCTCCTGCTCTGTTCTTCTGCTTCCCAGAATTCTCCTAGTCTGCTTGCCCTGCCTCTACTTCCTGTCTAACTAATTGATCAATCAGCATTTTATTAAACCAATAGGATTGACAAATATTTACAGTGTATAAGAGCAGAGTCCCACAGCACCTGTATTCCACCAATTTGGAAAATCTAAAAGAAATGGATAATTTTCTGGATAGATAACACTTACTACAGTTAAATCAAGGTCGGATAAGCAATTTACATAGACCTATAACCATGATTGAAGTAGAAGCAGCCACTAAAAGTCTTCCAACCCTTGCCCAGCTTTGGTGCAGGGGGAGGAGCCTGGCCTTGCCTCTATTTGATGTGCCATGCTTTGTTGACTCCCATGGGAGGTCTATCCCTTTCTGAAAGCAGACACAGGAGGAATGAATGCAGAATCGATGGGGAGGGAACTAGAAGAGAGGAAGAAGGGCAAACTGTGGTCAGGATGCAAAACAAATAAAAAAGTTTCCCACTGGAGAAGAGAGAGTGACTGGGAGGGGTGGGAGGGTGAAAGGAGTTTGAACAAGGGGATACATGGATAAAAAAATGAGACTTTATGCAAAAATAAATAAATAAAATAGTTTCCCAATCAAAACCAGCTGAGGCCAGCACAGAATCCTATCAGACTTTCTTCTTTTTTTTTTAATTTAATATCAATTTTTATTTTATGTGAATTGTTGTTTTGCCTGCATGTATAACTGTGTAAGGGTGTCAGATCTTGGAGTTACGGACAGTTGTTAGCTGCCATGTGGATGCTGGGAATTGAACTCAGATCGTCCGGAAGAACCATCAGTGCTCTTAACTGCTGAGCCATCTCTCCAGCCCTTATATCAGACTTTCACGGAAAAGTCAATACAATACTACTTGCATTATTCCACAAAATAGAAACAATTTGTTGTAGTAGGATTGTATTCTGTTCCATTGTAAATAATTGTCCTGCCTACTAGTTTAATAAAACACGCTGATTGGCAGAAGGCAGACAGGAAGTGTACGCGAGGCTACCAGACTAAGAAAACTCTGGGAACATCTCAGAGCAGGCCCAGACACTGCAGAGATGCCAGGAAATGATGCAGAGGAAAGAAGCTGAAATGCTGCTCTGAGAAAAGGTACCAAGCAGAATGGCTGAACAAGATAAGAATCATGGGTTAGTTTAAGAGCAAGAGTTAGCAAGTTATATGCCTGGGCCCTAGGCCAATCAGTGTAAAATCTATATAAGCCTGTATGTGATTATTTGAGGCCAAGTGAGGCTGATAGTGGGTCTGAACCTCTGAACCCAAAAGCCTGGACCAGAAACCTATTACAACAATTTATTTCTACTTTGGTTTGTTTTGTGTTCGTAAAATATACCCTAGTTTGTTTTATAGAGCCACAGTTACCCTGATACCTAAACCATATAAAGACCCAATAAAGAGATTTACAGATCAATTTCCCTTATGAACATCAATGTAAAAATTCTCAATAAAATATTTGCAAACTGAATTCAAGAATACATAAAAAACCCATCCACTATGATCAAGCAGTCTTTATCCCAGAGATGCAAAGATAGCTCAATATATAAAAATCAATAAATGTAATCCACCACTTACACAAGCTGAAAGGGGAAAAATTCTACATGATCATTTCACTTTATGTAGAAAGAGCCTTTGACAAAACCCAACACCCTTTCATGATGAAAGTCCTAGAGTGATTAAAGATAAAAAGATTTATACCTCCATATAATAAAGGCAATTTACAGCAAGCTCATAACCAACATTAAATTAAATAGAGAGAAACTCAAAGCAATTCCACTAAAATCAAGAGCAAGACAAATTTCTCCACTCTCTACATACCTATTCAATATAGGAAATGAAGTGTTAACTAGAGCAATAAGACAACTGAAAGAGCTCAAAGGTATAAAAATTGAAATGGAAGAATTCAATGTATCTTTATTTGCAGATATGATAATATAGTATACATAAATATTCCTAAAATTTTCACTAGGAAACTCCCACAGCTGCTAAAAACTTTCAGCAAAGTGACTGGGTACAAGAATAACTAAAAAGAAATCAGTAGCCCTCTTATATATAATATAAGACAAAGGAAGAAAGAAATCAGGGAAACAACATTTTTCAAAATAGCCTCAAATAATATAAAATATCTTAGGGTGACTCTAACCAATCAAGTGAAAGTTTTGTAAAACAAAAACTTCAAGTCTTTGAAAAAAGAAATTGGTGAAGCTATAGAAGATGGAAATATCTCTCATGATCAGAGATCGCAGCATAAAATTATGTAGACTGAGTCTGATAGAAGAGAAAGTGGGGGATAGCCTTGAACTTGTTGGCACAGGAGAAGACTTTCTGAGTAGAACACAATAGCTCAAGCACTATTAAAATCAACAATTAATAAATGAGACCTTACAATATTGAAAAGCTTCTGTAAGGCAAAGGACACAGTCACTAGAACAAAATGGCAGCCCAAAGATGAAAAAAGATGTTCACCAATTCCACATCTGACAGAGAACTAATATCCGAAATACATAAAGAACTCAAGAAAATTGGCATCAACAAACCAAATAACCCAATTTTAAAAATGGAGAACAGATATAAACAAAAAATTCTCAACAGAGAAATCTTAAATGGCTGAGACACATTTTAAAACATGTATAACATTCTTAGTTATCAGGGAAATGCAAATCAAAATTACTTTGAGATTCCATCTTATACCTGTCAGAATGACTAAGATCAAAAACACAAGTAATGCCCCATACTGATGAGGCTGTGGAGCAAGGGGAACGCTCCGATACTACTAGTGGGAGTGCAAACTTGTACAAGCACCTTGAAAATCAATATGTTGTTTTCTCAGAAAATTGGAAATTGATCTACCTCAAGATCCAGCTATTCCACTTGTAGCATATACTCAAAGGACATTTCATCCTACCACAAAGACTTGCTCAACTATGTTCATAGCAGCTTTATTTATAAGAGTCAGAAACTGGGGGCTGGAGAGATGGCTCAGCGGTTGAGAGCGCCGTCTGCTCTTCCAGAGGACCCGGGTTCGATTCCCAGCACCCACATGGCAGCTAACGGCTGTCTGTAGTTCCAGTTCCAGGCAAGCACCAAGGCAAATAAATAAATAAATAATAAAGTTTTAAAAAATTAAAAAAAAAGAGTCAGAAACTAAAAACAACCTAGATGTCCCTCAGCAGATGAACTGGTAAATCAAATGCAGCATATTTACCCAATGGAATATTACTCAGGTGTTAAAGACAAACAAAATCTGTAGGTAAATTGATGAAACTGGAAAAAAAATCATACTGAGTAAGGTAACCCAGACGCCAAAAGACAAATATAGTATATATTAACTTATATGTGGATATCAGCTGTTAAGTTCATGATAACTGAACTACAATCCAAAAAACACAGAGGTTAGGTATAGAGTAAATAACTAGGGGTTCAGATGGCTCTCACTAGGAAAGAGAAATAGAATAGATAGTTGTGGAAGGATGGGTAGCACTGGAATAGCAGGATCAGTGGGGAGAAGGAAGGAAGAGGGAGATAAGGGATAGAATATGGGGAGAGATATAAAATTAAGGGTCACTTGAAGATAGTATAGAAACCTAAAACAGTGGAAAGTGGAAGAGATACAGGTAGATAGAGAAATAGAGAGATAGAAAGATGATAGATAGATAGATGATAGATTATATATGTATGTATATATACATATATATAATGGCATATGCCCAAGGGAGGCCCCATCCTATGACAAGAACACTTGCTCAACTATGTTCCTAGCAGATTTATTTATAGTAGTCAGAAATTGGCGACAACCTAGATGTCCCTCAACAGATTCAGAAACTAAGAGACTTTATAGTACTCAGCTCTGAATGAGATATCTTTATCACACTCCTCTACTCAAGGCTTGGAGATCAATACAGAAGGAGGAACAGAAAGATAAGAGCCAAAGTGGTGAACAACTTTAAGGAAACAGTATTTTTCCATAAAGTACAAGACACAAATATTAATTACAGAAACTGTGACAGCATGCCCAAGATTTTCTTTTCTGGGAAGGCATCTATGTTTATGAAGGAGCAACTTCCCATTTGGGAAAAAAAAAAAAAAACGAAAATCAAACAACTTGTCATCCTTCCCTTGATCAATTACTACCTCTATCTGGGGCCCTGAATAAAAACTTGAGGAGACAGGTCTCATCATACACCTTCTGTTTAGTTTGATCTGGTCCCAAATATCTATTAAAGTCTTTTTTGCCCCAAGGATAAAGCATTGGGTTGGAATAAACACTGACACAGATTTATATTTTCTAAAGCACAAGCCAGAGATAATGGCTTTCTTTTTTAGAAGAGAAAGAACATGGGTTTTCAGGGAGGATGAAGGGGTGGAAAAGAATGTGATGAAAATATACAGTATGGAATTCTCAATAAATAAATAAACACATAAAAAACTATGTGGAAACTTTTAACTTTCATAATTTTTATTTTAAATATTTGCTTTTATTTTTAATCATGGGTCTGGGTGGATGGATATGTATATATGTGTGTAGGTGCCAGTGAAGGCCACAAGAAGAAATCAGATCCCCTGGAGCTGGAATTATAATTGATTGTGAATTGCCTGACTTGGGTGCTGGGACCCTAACTTCTAACTCAGTGCATACTCATAACTATTAAACCACAGTCTATCTTCCCATTCTCTTCATTATATCCCACAAAGATTGTACCTCTGTTGCTGTCCATCTCTACCTTTTTATCTCTACGATGTACCCTCCATAAGCAGCCCAAAAAATACTTTTAAATGAATCAGACTGAATCACTCATTTTCTAAAGCTCCAGTGGCATCTTCTCATGCTTATAATAAAATCAGAACTGCTTATCACAGTCTCTGCCTCATCATAATCAGAAAAGATCACATCATACATGTTGCAAAAACAGATTTAAAAATCTGATGCTGGTGATCAAATTTAGGAGATTTAAAAATGTGGCTCTGGGGATCAAATTTAAAGCCTTGCATATGCTGGGCAATCATCCCTGAATCATATCCCCAGCCCCATGCTATGAAGATGAAATGCCCACATATGTAAAACCTTACAATAATGGCCATGATTAGAACATAAAAAACACTATACAAATTATTGTTGCCTCAACATCACATTTCAGCAAAAACATTTGTTAATTACATTCCGATACCCAATATTGTGTTCGCTGTTAAAACAGCATCCTCCCAATCTCTTTCCTCTCCCTTTGTCCCATGGGCCTCTTCTCTAACCTTCTGTGTCTCCTTCTCCTCTTTGGCTTTCCCATGAGGGAGATATTAACTTTAAATAAGGTGGTAGAAAAATCAGCATGTCTGCATGCCTTGTGTGCTTCTCGTTTTTCTCTTGTTCCATCCTATCTTGAGAGTGAACATGAAATAATTAAAAGTAAAATAGTGATGCTGTTATACATTAGTCGCAGAGCTCATCTGTTGCCATCTTAGCCTATAAAGCCAGATCCAACCAAAACTTGACCCAGTCCACATTTAAAATTCAGGTTAGGCCTGAGCATGTGAACCCCGGTAGAGTGTGGGACTCCTGGGTTCAATCCCTAACACACGCGCGCGCACACACACACACACAAACACATACATACACTTCAAGTTAATATGGTTTATATCAAAAGCATTTCTTTCCTAAAGACCTTGGCAAACATTGCAGTCCCCAAAATTGAACAATTGTACTATGAATGATGAACTGTTAATAATGATTTTTATGACAGCTTAAGCAAAGAAGAACTGGCAAAACATGAAGATTTGGGTTTTCTTCTTTTATCATGGTCCAAGCATCATGGTCCAAGCCCCATAGTGTGCCCTTGGGCACACAAAGTCCTTTTGCCTCATTGTTTGTCTTATGAAATATCAGTGATAGGGTTATTTTCTCATTCTCAGTCAGGCTAATGAGTTCACAAGATGGAGATCTTGGGTGCTTTCCTTGCAACTTTAAGACCATTTCCTGAGAATTCCAACTTATTAACTCCTTCCTTAAAAAGTAAAATGTAATTCTACAAGGACACTTAAAAAAAAAAAAAAAAGATTACAACTCCCCAATCTGCAATAGACATCCTCAGAAACATTCAAAAGAATCTCATCTATTGAGGCCCAAGAATATTATCTTAGCAGAAATCTTTCTTTTGGCTTCTCTAACTCTGTGTTACCAGAAATATGCAGTTCATTTCGAGTGACATTTACTCAAGGTTATGACAACAAGTAGCTGTCTCCTGGTGATGCATATGTTCCGGCCTTTCCTCATCCAAGAATCATTTGCTTGCTCTTCTTCAAAGCTCATTCCTCCTCAGCCATCTTGGCCAGAAAGATCCTACTTCATAGCTGAAGGTAAGAACATTTTGTACAAATTTCTCAGCTTCTTAAGTGCTTTGGGCCATGAATAGAATAGTGAGGAACATATATAAGAAAAAGTCTCAGCACAATGCCTCCAAATCCAAACTACAGAATTGTATCCTTCTGAAGGGAGTAACTTATTTTTAATTAAAATGGGAAAATAAAATCTATTACTTCGTCATCTAACTGAAACTTTCTTCCCTACTAATGAATTTATTAGCTTCTCTGTTGGTCATTAAATTATTACCAAACTCTACTCAAGAATTACAGCATGGTTTTGCTAGTGGAACTAGGGTTGAAAATGAGACTATACCCTTTTGCCTCTTCTGGAATCATCCTTTTATCTGATTAACCCTGCTGCCTTTAAAAACAGGAGAGTTTTTCTGAACAAAGACCAGAGGAATTGGCACATGATGGCTCCCAGCTACTCTGAGCAAATCTACCACTGACATACACATATGACCATGAGGCTCGGTGACAATGCACACCTCTTTTGATTTTTAGTAATTCTCTAACCTGGGGGGAACAACTTGGGGCATAGAATAAATAGGAGTTAAGAACATTTGCTGTCATATGTTCCCCCAAAGTGATAATCACTCAGAATATGCATACACTTACCCTTTTTTTGACTGGCTGCCATGCAGTATACCAAGTCCAAAAGGGATGAGAATGGGACGGATACACCGAGGTGCTGAGAGGGAGGCCTTGAGCAAGACTGAAAAGAAGGTCTTCTCTGTGCTCCCAGGAGAAGTGAAGAGTTTTTTGGTCACTCATTCTTGCATTGAGCAACACTGTTACACTGTTTACTAAACTCCTATGCACTGTCCTAGTTGCAAATTGAAGCCTGGGTGGGGCCCAGGGAGCCCCCAGAACAAGCTCAAGTTGCTGAGATGAAAGCTCACACCAGCTCCTGCAAAGAAACAAGTCTGTGAGGTTGCAGAAAGCCACAAGTCATTTTGAGGGTGACCCCTCTCAGACCAGGGGCAGGACAAGGGAGGAAAGAAACTTGGTAAGTAGCTTCAAAAGTCCATTGCCACTCTGTTGCCTCTGCATTTCTCCTGTAAGAGAAAGAGATTTGCTTCTCGTGTCCTCACAGCACAGTAACTTATGGCAGCTTTTACATTCATTCTTTTTTTCTTTTTAAGAACCCATGGAGACATCTCATTAATATCCCCAGGCTTGTTTTACATAGAATGTTTAATTTAACTAACTTTTAATGTCATCTTTCTAAACGGGTTACTTGGCATTCCTTTCTTTGCCCCGATTTTTTTTTTTTTTCCTTTGTGCCGTCTGAGTTTAAGACTAGCAGGGCAGGTCTTATCTATCAAGGGGAACACTTGATGGAGCTGGCAATTTGCAGACGTCTGAGCTCCGCCTGAAAGTAGCTGAATGGCTCTGTGCCCAGAAATATCGCCCTGTGCAAGTTATAGAGAGGCACAGAAGCAAGACTCCCTGGGAGCCAGAGGGACCTAAGGACTGGGCGGGACGGGAGTGAAGAAGAAAGATGACCGGTTGCAATGACATCTTTTGTCTTGGTTGTACGGAGCCAGGTTACTAGGATTTAGAAGATTCATTTTAAAAATAAGTGCTCAGCGCAGTAAGTGAATGGCATGGAATCCAACATGGTGGAGTAAAGAACAAACATGAATGATTAAGACTTAACTTGCATTGTGCAAGAAGTGGCTGAGCCAATAAGTTTATAAAGCCTCTAAGCCCAGCAGGAGGAGATAAAGTGACTGTCTGGCATTGATCAGGAAAGCAAGATCAGCAGGGGGTGGGGAGAGTCTAGATAGCCAAGGTTAAGGTCAGCCAAGGCAGGCAGACGGGGTTACTGCCCTGGATTTCCTCCCAGGAGATGCTCTCCAGACCCCAGAAGTACCTGGTCTCTTTGTCCATCTAACAAAAAGGGAAAGCTTGCCTGTCCAGGCATTCTCATCTGTCACTCCAGTCTCGTTTCCCTGATCTTGCTGCTCACTAAGCTGCTGTGCTCTGCCCAGTGTGGTCAAATGTTCAAACTTTGATTTCTCTGACTGTGTAGAAAGAGGCTCCCTCTAACGCCTGTGGTGGGGATTCCCCACAGAAGTCAGTGGCTATTTACTGGAGCCAGACTGTGCAGCCACCCTTTGGGTTATAAGGAGAGTTGACAAGAGCTGATCACAGGAATCCTGGACCTAGCAAAGAAAATGGTAATCCTGTTTGCATGGTATTCGTCTACGGCCTTTAACAGAGTGTTTCTTAATATTATCTACACGTATATCTTGGCATGTTCACACATGTCTATGATCCTAGCACTCAGAAGATCAGGGTAGGAGAGCAAAATTACAGATAGAATTGGACCACATGCCAGGACCCTTTCCCAAAACAAAACAGAACAGAAATCCCATCATAGAGTGCCATTTCACTACTTCAAGATTTATACATAAAAGCTACAGTCAATCAGAATGGGTAGTTGTATTAAAGAGAGTAAAATAGACTCACATAAATATAACCAGATGATTTAAGCAAAGGTACAAGAGAAATTAGGTACACACACACACACACACACACACACACACACACACACACACACGACAGACAACTGGAACAACCAGATATTTTAGATTAGGAAGAAAAAGACCTAGAAACTGACCTTTTACTTTCCACACACACAAATAATTCTAAATAAACTGTAAGCCCAAGTATAAAATTATTCAATACTAGAAGAAAGTATAAAAGATAATCTACATGGCCTGGGATTTGGTATTTTCCTTTCTTGCTATTATATCCAGATAACCATTCATAAAAGAAAATCAGGTAAGTTGGGCTTAGAAAATACAAATGGAAGCCTGGGGAGATAGTTCAGGTGCTGATCCGCTCACAGACCAAGTATGAGAACCTGGTTTAGTCCTCAGCATCCACATACAATGGGGTGCCACATGCTTGTAATCACAGGGCTATCTTATAGTGGTAACCTTGGGACTTACGAAGACACCCAGCCTAGCCTAATCTGCAACAAAGGATCCCAGCAAAAGATAACACATAACATAACGCAAGGCAGACAGTCCCTGAGAACTGAGTGGAGGTTGATCTTTAGTCTCCACATACATAAGCATACACATACATACATACATACATACCTGTATACATACATACATACATACCTGTATACACACACACACACACACACACACACACACACACACACACACACGTTAAATGATACCCCATTAGCAATTAACATAGTTAGAACTTGGTTCTAATCTTCTCACATCTGTCTCCAATGGAAGAATTCAGCAATTGTAGAAGTTACAAAGGGTGTGACAAGAAGCAGTAATATGAGCCTGGAGTATCTTGGAGTACTGAGTAAAAGTTCCAAAATCCCATAATGATAAAGACGTGGCAAAAGGACAATTATGCCATCTAAAAGAAAATTCAATAGCAAAAGTTGAAAATTTTTAAGCAACAACATAAGTCATTTTGCATTATAACTTAAAATATAAAATAAATAGCCATAGGTTCAAAGTAATATAAACAAGCGATTAAAAGAATATGTGATATGAGAGACAAATCTCTCATACAGAAGCATTTTTCAATAAGTTATGTAAATCTTTGTCTCGGACATTTTTCCTGGGCCTATGACAAAATACCCTGACTAAAGAAACCTAAGAGAGAAAGGGTTCATTCTGACTCCCAGATCAAGATCAAGTCCTTTCTGACAGCCAAGTCAAGGCAGATGAGACAGCTAGTCAGTCACATTGGATACACAGTCAAGAAACAACCAGAGTTCTCCCTGGATCTCAGCTCTTTCTCTGCTTTGCAGTACAGGATATTCCACACAGGAATAGTCCTTTCATAATAAAAATGGCCCTTCCACATCAATCAATGTGATCACCATAATCTACAGGTTGCTCCAGAGTTCGTCAAATTGACAACCATCACCAGTGTAACGCTCTACCTTCAAGTAGGTATAACAAACATTACAGTTATAAGTATGAACTGTGCCCAGTGACTTCCTTCTAAAGATTACTTTCTGGAAATGGTAGAGGAGAATAAATACAGGTCTGAAAACTCCATTGTATTTAGGTCATATGACCTACATCAACACTGAAGTCATGCTGATGGTATGTCCTTTGATACAACATGATGAAAATGATATTTTACCTCTTGTGGGCTTCCTTCTCCAAATCAAAATTTCTGTCCAATTATTAGAAAAACATTTTTAGCAAATTCTGCAAAACCGTTTTTCTAGCAATCCATAAGATTATCAAGATTACTTTAAAAAGGAGTCTTAGAAATTTTCATAGCTAAGAGGAGCCTAATTAGCATGGTAAGTAAAGGTAAAATATTATACTAGATGAGAGATTCCAGGAAAGAAATTTCAAAACCACCAAGGAAATGTAAAACTTAGACTTCAAGTTAATAATAACGTTATTCTATTGGTCCATTGATTGTGACAAGTAGATCACAGTAACTGAAGATATTAATAATTAGAAACTGGATATGGACATCTGTGAGAACTCAATTACATTGAAAACTTTCCATAAACTCAAAACTTTACTAAAATAAAATGTTTTAAAATAACTCATAATTCTTCCAATCAGCACAAATCATTTTTTTTTAATACATGGCCTCATTTATGCCAGGCAATTACTCTACAATTGGGATATATAGCACACACCTCTAAGATTTAATGTACATCTTTTAGAAATTTTTTGTGATTTTTAGCATGAAATAGATATTTTCAGCCTTCTTCACTATCAATGGGGTACTGGATCCAGAACCTCTAATGAATGTGGAAATCCACAGATGTTCAAGTCTTGAAGTAAATGGCAAAATACTTTTCTAGAGTTTATACACATACTTCTGTATACTTTACATTGTCTCTGGGTTAATTCTAATACTAATACAATGAAAGAGCCATGTCAGGAATTTATATACTACGTTGTTTAGGGAATAGTGACAAGGAAACATGTTTACATGTTTGGTACAGTTGTAACTATTTTTAATATTTTCAGTCCCTACCATATATGGAATCTGTAAGGACTCATTGTGTATGTGTGTGTGTGATACATGCATATGCATATCTGTACCAATGAACTGTGATTTTAATCATATATATGTTATAGATCTGGCAGAATTTATTTAATCTATCATTGATTACAAATTATTAGCATTTTAGTTTTACATTATTATAAAAAATAAGTAAATTAACATTAAGTACAAACATTTTGTGCACATCATTAATTATTTGTTTAGGAACCTTGAGTCACAAGTCAACCAGGGTTTTAGGTCTTGAAGGTAGGCAGTATTATCACAATAGACCTGTGCCTGTCTCTTTCTATTGACTTTTAGCTCTAGATTTTAAGTGATAGCAAATTTTCCAGTTAGAAGTAATATAATTTTAAAACCTTTTATATATTTTAAAAGATGATATATAAATGCCTAACTCTTATTGATTAGAACAATAGTAATCTTTGTTTGGAATATTACATAAATATGTTTTTAAATGTACGTCATGTAAACCTTGAACTCACTATGTTACCCAGATTGGCATCAAATTTGGGATTGATTCTTCCACTTCCATTCTCCAAGTGTTCACTGATGATGTTTGAGACAGGACCTCATAAGGCCAATCTGGCCTCAGACTTGATATGTAGCTGAGGATAGCCTTCACATTCTTCTACCTCCACCTCCAACTGCTAGGATGACATGTGTGTGTCACCAAGCCCATTTAGTGGAGCTAGGGGGAGGGATCTCCACTTTGATCGTGCTAGGCAAACGTTTTACTAATTAGGCTACATACTTGCCTTATGTCCCAGTTATTTTTAAAAAGAAATTTTATTCTGGAAACAAGAAGAACTCATAAAAAAATAATAGCCTTTTAAAGAGGATCATTTTGTACATTCTGTAAATTGTGCAATGTGCAAATTTAATTCTTATGTTGTTTCTAAAGTTAGTTTCTTCATAATCATTTCTATGCACACATACATAGCAGTTATGTGTGTTTATGGAAAACAATTGGATGATTTGATACATGCAATACATTGTATGCAGCACTCAAACTTGGGTAATTAGCATGTATGTCAACTTAAGTACTTATGATTTCTTTGGGGTAATAGCATTCAAAATTGGTTGCAGGCTTGCATGGTGGGGAAGCTGCAGAGTGGGTCAGTAGAGAGGGCCCAACAGTCAGAGGTGACAAGCCTCAGGTCCTGTGAAGAATCCTCAAAGACCTGAACAGAGTGTGTCAAGATTCAGGATCTTGCTGATTTCCCAGAAGTCTCAATGGAGGAAGATCCTCCAATGTTTCCAAATACAAATTTGCATTCAGGACCTCCAGTGGCCCCCAGGTCTCCAAATGCCTCAAGGCTCCCTAATGCCCCATTGTCTCCAAATTTCCCAAAGCCCCCCATTGCCTGCATGCCTCTAGGACCTCCAATGAACCCAGGTTTCCAGGCTTACCATGTTCTTCAAATCCACCTTGTCTCCCAGCCTCCCAAGTCCCTCCAGGGCCTCAAGTTCCCCTCAAAGGAGCAGAGTGAGCATGCCAGGTATAACAAGAAACAAAGGAGTGAGTTAGAAGCATTTAATCAGATTTTCAAGCTTCTAACATGTAGAGCTGAGGCAAAGGAATGACTAGAAGAAGTACCAGATCCGGGTGTGGTTTAAGAACCAGAGGGCTAGATACTCTCTAGAGCATCCCCAGTGACACCTAGAATTTCCAGGGAAGCAAGGAGGAGAATCCAACAGTCAGTACAGCAGGATCAATGACTATGTCCCTGTCAATGCCTCTGACACTGTGGTCCTGGGTACCCAGGTCTATCAGATGTTAGTTATCTCCCTCAACACAGCTCCTCTGATGTCCTCCTAGACCTTTGCCAGTCTTGATGGGGCCTAGGGAAGTTCTGGGTGTAGCACTGACTGCCCAAGTCTAGGCTTCAGCATCCACTAGTCCATTTCCATCAAGAAAAGCCACAGACTCAGTTCAAACAGACTCAGCTCCAGCAATAAGACCCAATGCCATCCAAATGTCTATTACCTCATATCCCCTTGTATATTTAACAGCAAGCTCCCACCAAATCTGCAGCCTGCATTCACAACTATAGTCCTTCATGGAGATGAAAATTTAGAGGAAATAAAAAACACTTATGTGAAAAAAAATCTTTTCTCCTGGCTCTTTTGAAATATACTATTGGTAATAATAATATTGATATTTCATCACCTTCTCATAAAATAAAACACCATAGCATGGCTCTCTATTTAACTGTGACCCATTACAGATCCTCTTGACCAAGATTTCTTCAATCATTTGCCTAAATCACTATCCTACTATCGACTTCTCTGAGATCAACCTTTTCAGACTCTATATAGAGTGTTATCAAATATATTTATAAAGGATATTCTACATATCCTTATTTTTTCAAATAAGAATGTATTTCATGAAACTTCTACAGTAGAAGTTTCCATGCATCTTTTTCAAAATGTCTTCAGTGGACTTATCCATATTCTTTCCCCTACTCTGCCTCCATCCCCACTCATCTGACCTTTCATGTTCTATTATTCCCCTGTATCCCTTCACAGCACTGTATTCCATCTCCCCTCTCTTGGAATTTCCTTCATAGTTCCTTACTAATTTCCTGGCCTCTGTGTTATTCTGAATGAAACACATAATGTCTGTAGATTCAAAGTTAAAATCGTCAAATGTGAGAAAATGTGCAAAGTTGTGTTTCTGGATTACCTTACATGATTCATTCACTCATAAATTTCATAATTTTGCTTTTCTTTACAGCTGAACAATATTTCATTGAGTAGATTTCAACATTTTTTGAATGTTGAATCTATTCATCAACTGATGGACATTTGACTGTTTCCATTTCTTGGATGTTGTGAAGAGAGCAACCATAAACCTGGATGAGCAGGTGTCTGTGGTGAGATTTAGAGTTTTAGAGAGTGTGCCTGGGTGGTATAACTGAGTTGTGTGATAGATATATTTCTAGCTTTTAGAGAACTCTCCACATTGGTTTTTATAGTGACTGCACCAGTTTGCACTGCTACTAGTTATGAATAAGGGTTCCCTTTCCCCATATTCTTCCCAGAGTCTATCATCAATTGGGATTTGTTTGCTTGCTTGCTTGTAGACATTTTGACTGGGGTAATATAAAATATCAATGTACTTTTTCATTTCCATGATTGCTAATGATGTTGAACATTTAAAAATTTGTTTCTCAGCCATTTGTATTTTATCTTTTGACAACTCTGTTTAGTACCATGTCCCATTTTTTAACTAGATTGTTTTTTTTAATGTATAGGATTTTTAGACCTTTATATATTCTACATACTAATATATACAAACAGATATAAAAAGAAATTGAATGGGATTATTCCATAAAGGGGCCACAATGCCCCCCACTGAATACCACATGCTAACAAATAACCCCAGTGCCAGCAATGGATTGCCTGGACTTGTTGGACAACAAGTTTCTATAGATTCCACCCCCCTAAAAAAAAACAAAGGTTATTTCCACTGCTATTGGTTAGCCTCAGAATTTGACAGTGAGGTTCTATTGCTGAAGACACCATATACTTGAGTCACTAGAACATGGATAAATCAAGCTAGGGGTCACTTGGAAGCTTCATCTCTACTAACTAGTTTTTGTGATGCTATAAGATGCTTTATATGTTACTAAAAGAGAAAAATAATCATAAACTTTACCAGAGGTGAATTTTTAAAGGGACAATAATGACTAGCCAGCCTGGCAAGACATGCCCACTAGTGAAATAGTGGCACAGGTGTCAGAGCAGTAACCAACCACTTTCCGATTAGTTTTAAAGCCTCCTCTAAACATTGAAACTTATATTGGCACCATTAAGCAAGCCAAAAACCTATGGCTAAACAAGTCATAGGGGCTAGCGGAGAACCTACTGCTATTACTTTGCTATGGTATTGACCTATTTCCTAACGTACCTATAGATTAGTACAGCTCTAAACCCTCAAAGGAATGCTGATCTCTGTGTGGGACATCTATATCATACCTCTTCCTTCCAAGGCTGCGAAATAGGAAGTAGGAAGACTTGAAAAGCCAGAGGCAATAGATGGTTACAGGGGAACAGTGCTTTTCAGACTCAGGAATGTGGTGATATATTATATATTTAATAAAACCTGGAACATCAAGAGATCAACCCACAGTCAAACTAGGCAGAGATCATTCTGGATCTCAGGAAGTTCAAGGGATAACAGAGCAGTAGTAACTCACAGTTTTTCCCAGCACAGAGATCCAGAGGACCTCTGTGAGCACAAGGCCAAACAGCCAGGCAGTGATGGCATACACCTTTAATCCCAGCATGAGGAAAGACCAGGAATGGTGACCAACACCTTTAATCCTATTATTCCAGAGACTGAGATCTTTCTGTGTTTCTGTGTGGTTCTAAGCTAACTACCAAATAGAGTAGCTCAGGCCTTTAATCTTAACCTGTATGGGATACAGCTGGGGGGGGGTGGCACATGCCATTAATCCCAGTACTTGGGAGGCTGGGGGTTGACCTCTTGATATTCCAGGTTTTATTAAATATAACATATCACCACACAGTAGGGTGGCTGCACATATTAACTCATAGTGATTATAATAGCATGCATAAGACATTCACCAGCTCAAGCTAGACAAAATCCTAACACAGAGAGGGAAGTTGCATGTGAAACCCCACCCCTACTTGAGGAGCTACTGCTGAGACAGACAGACAGACACACACACAGAGAGAGAGAGAGAGAGAGAGAGAGAGAGAGAGAGAGAGAGAGAGAGAGAGAGTTTTGTTTAAGGGTGTGACCTCAAAAGATCAGCAGATGGTCCAGTAAAAGGCCATATATCCAAGAGTACCTGGGGAGCACAAATGTGCTTTAGTTTGTTTTTTTTTTAATTAAGAAGAGAACTCAAGGTTATGTAGTTATGGAAGAAGGAGAAGGATCTGGGAGGGGTTGGGGAATGGGAATAAATATGATCAAAATGCACCAAATAAAATTCAAAGTCCTAATTTGAAAATGAGAAAGAAAACAGAAAAAAAAATGTTGAAAATTTCCAGTTAGTTGGTAATTTCAAAACTTTTCCTTAGCCAGTGAGTCTGTTTCTCACACTATGGTGACAAAGAGAGAGAGCATTATGGGAAGACTTTTGCGGGGGGCATGCCTGACATTGGTGCCTCCAAGGTCCTTCTAAGTTATATATGCAGATTAGGGGCTCAATATAAATAGGGATGAGGTTGTAGCATATGTAAACCATGCAGCTTTAAGTCAAGTACTCTCCACACTTCATTGTAGCAAAAGTCACAACGGTAGACAAATTACACCCCTACCTTGTAACATCAGCACTAGCATCCCTACGGGTCGCCTTGTTCACGGTACTCACCAGGGTAGACAGCAACATGAGGCTTCATTTAGGCTCCTCCCTCAATGCAAAGATATTACCTCCACATGTGATGCAGAAAGTAAATGGAATTAGAAGGCAAATCAGGTGTGAGGTTCTCAACTCCCTTCTCAGATGCCAGTGGTTTCATGTCTAATAAGAAACAGCCAAAAGCAAAAATGAAGAAGTTAGTTGAGGATCTGAGCTGCTGAGGGTCCTTAGTTCATTCAAAGGTAACTCCAGAAAGCCTCACCCCACCCCTAACAGGTACACATTCCTCTCTTCAACTTAGCCTGGCATATTTGCCAGCCTGCACAAACCACTTTGGTACTGTTCCTACAAGCCTACACTGGCTCTGTGTCTTAGGGTTTCTGTTGCTGTGAGGAGACACCATGACCACAGCAACTCTTATAAAGGAAAATGTTTAATTGAGCTGGCTTACAATTCAGGGGCTCAGTCCATTATCATCATGGCAGGGAGTGTGGCAGTGTGCAAGCCGACATTGTGCTGGCTACATCTTCATCAGAAAGCAACAGGAAGTAGACTGAGACTCTGAGCAGTATCTTAAACATATATGAGACCTCAAAGCCTTCTTCCACAATGACACACTTTTTCCAACAAGACCACACCTATTCCAACAAGGCTACACCTTCTAATAGCACTGCTCCCTATAAGCTTATGGAGGCCAATTACATTCAAACTACCACACACTATAATATTGGGGGACACAACTGTCAACAATAAGAATCTGAATGCCTGATAAGAAAACTCACCCCACCACCTAGTACAAGGAAATTCAGTGAGTTTCCAGAAGAGCAATAAATCAGAAGCCTCTGGACCATAGATAGATTGCTACATACCTTGGCTGACCTGTCCTTGGAAAGATTCAAGGGAGCCTGAAAGGCACAGAATCTACTTTTGGAAGGAGGGTCAGCTAGAAGCATTATAAAAATTATTAGATGTCTCCAGAGATACCTATCACCCAGAGGGGTCCTTGCTTGATCTCTGGGTCTTACTTTTGCTTTGAGATGTTCTCTTTCTGCTGCTCAGGCTGGTGCTGAAATCCTGAGTTCAAGTGATCTTCCCACTCTGGCTTCTTACGTAGTTGGAGCTACAGGGAAACACCACTAAACTCAGGTTCTAGGAGCTTTTGACATTGAAGCAATAACATATACTCTATAGTCATCTTTTAAAAGGGCTCACTAGCATCATCTTTATCACACAAACTGTATAGTCAGGGTGTCCCAGAAAGACAAGGGGATGAAAGAGAAAGGGTCTATAAGTCACATCAATTCACATCACGAACTTCATGTTAGAGAAGAGGGTATATTTTCCTCTTTCTCTATACACCTCTCTTTCATCTCATTCTTCTCTCATCCAAGAGTTTACTGGCATTCACTCCAATCTATCATATACTACTACATTCACAAGGGTAGAGGGGGAATGGAGAGAGAGCAATGCCTTTTTATTATCCCAGGGCTCAAAATTCCACTGCAAATATTACTCATAAGTTGGTTAATACAAGGGCTTAGTAAAATGTTTTATTTAAATTACCACAGTATAATTGTTTATGGAAGGAATATAGTTTTCTTAAAGCTAATGAAGCTTGTTTTTATTACGTCGTCTTTCTGTAATGTGTGTTTTTATGTCTCCCCTTTAACTTCAGATCTTCCCATACAAAGAAAATATTCTAAAGACCCAATCAGGATTTCTGTCTGGTCAAGTCCATCTTAACCCCAAGCAGGAAAAATGAAGCATATTATCAACGCTTATGAACACATCAACAACACAGCAAGAAACGATTCTGATTGCCCTGACGTGGTTTTGCCAGAAGAGATATTTTTCACGATCTCCATCATTGGAGTTCTGGAGAACTTGATTGTCCTCCTGGCTGTGGTCAAGAACAAGAATCTCCAGTCCCCCATGTACTTTTTCATTTGCAGTTTGGCCATTTCAGACATGTTGGGAAGTCTGTATAAGATCTTGGAAAATATTCTAATCATGTTCAGAAACCGAGGTTATCTCAAGCCTCGTGGTAACTTTGAAAGTACAGCAGATGACATCATTGACTGTATGTTCGTCCTCTCTTTGCTGGGCTCTATCTTCAGCCTGTCTGTGATTGCTGCTGACCGTTATATCACCATCTTCCATGCCCTGCAATATCACAGGATTGTGACCATGCGCCGCACCATCATCACCCTAACAGTTATCTGGATATTCTGCACGGGAAGCGGCATCGCCATGGTGATCTTCTCTCACCACATCCCCACAGTGCTCACTTTCACATCGCTCTTCCCTTTGATGCTGGTTTTCATCCTATGTCTCTACATTCATATGTTCTTACTTGCCCGCTCCCATGCTAGGAAGATCTCTTCTCTTCCTAGAGGCAACATGAAAGGTGCCATCACACTAACTGTCCTTCTTGGAGTCTTTATCTTTTGTTGGGCCCCCTTTGTCCTCCATGTCCTCTTAATGACCTTCTGCCCAAATAACCCTTACTGTGTCTGCTACATGTCTCTCTTCCAGGTCAATGGCATGCTGATCATGTGCAATGCAGTCATTGACCCCTTTATATATGCCTTTCGGAGCCCAGAGCTCAGGGATGCATTTAAAAAGATGCTCTCCTGCAACAGGTATCAGTAGAAATTTTTATCCCTGATTTGAATATTGTAAAGGGACCAAATGGCATGGCAGTCTGACATGTGCTAATGCTTCCAACCAGCCTTTCTTTAATAGCTGGGGACAATCCTACTAACTAGTTTTTCTCTTAGCTGGCTTTCTAATTAACAGTCTTACTGCAGCCACAAACTTTATATTGTATTTAAGCAGACAAAATGATAGGCTAAAAAGGACAGTATACAGTGTACACATAGCAATACAAATGTGAGGACTTTGGGTTAAGCAAATGTTTCTTCTTTTGTGAGCACCTTGCAAAACTGTCCTGGGAAGACTTTTCAAGCTGGAAGGCATGTCAATCAATTCTCTAGAAGTTAAAATATTTTTTAAATGTGTTGGTTAGATTTCTACTTCTGTGGCAAATATATGTAATAGATCAACTTTCAAAGAAGAAAGGTTTTTTTGGCTCATAGACGAGAGTTTTTGGTTCATGGTACCTGGCTATTGCTTAGGCCTATGGTGAAGCAGCACACCACAATGGAAGCATGTAGCCAAACAACTCATGGCCAGAAACCCATAGTAAAGAAAAAAGATGGGTGTCAGATAGTCCTGTTTGATGGCAAAACCACAAAGAACTAAGGTTTCTGACTAGACTTGATTTTCTAAAGGCCACCTTCTGGTAGGAGCAAACTAAGGACAAGTCTTTAGCATATGAGGATCACTTACCTAAACCACAATAGAGAGTGATTCAGTATACACTATAGTTAGTGATCTTGTAAGATGAAGATGCTAATTAATTGCCACAGCTAAATAGTCCATCTCCCGTGTAGCCAGCTTTTGAGTTTCTAAGAATAAATAAATCTTCATTATGAGTCTTCTTTGCTCATAAGGATCCCACTTACTCATGAAACCTCTTCCTGCTTCAATTTCCTCTAGAATTAAAAACAAAAATTTCAAAGAATAAAATCAAACTTTAATCCATTTGATTCTACTCAGGAATATATGATGTGTATTGGATTAGAAGAAACATGACCAAGCTTGGTGCATCTGTCCAAATGAATGAGTAATGATCCTCAAAATGCATTTCATAGCAAAAGAGGGGAGAGAGGGCAGGGAGCATGAAAGGAAAGGTGAAGGGAAGGAGGGAGAGAGCTAGAGAGAGAAAGGAGAGAGAGAGAGAGAGAGAGAGAGAGAGAGAGAGAGAGAGAGAGAAGCAGAGGCAGAATCATGTTTTTGAGTGTGGGAAAACCAAGACCAAAACATTTCAGACAATATGCAGTTACTACAGACCCAAGCCCAGGATATGAGGGAAATTTTCTCTTTCTTCATAAGAAAGTCCAAAAGGTAGGCACATCAGAGCATGAAAAAATGTATTCTGCATGTAGAATAGAAAGATGTCCAATACTGAAAATTAACATTCTGAATAGGAGTAAAAAAACACAAACTTTTAAGATCGCCCATTAGAGTTGAAAAAGAGGTTGGATGAATAGTAGATTTCAGTGGCAAGTCCTTGCTAAACTGGCAAGGGCTGTCAGTGATCAAGGAATCCAGAAGCTTCTCCAGTCTCCCAACTTTCTTTTTTTTTTTTTTTTTTTTTTTTGATTTGGAGAATATCCTCCTGAGCGAGGTATCACAAACTCAGAAAGATAGGGAAGTATACAAAATTAAAATATAACTCGAATGATAACTCAGAGGAACTTCTTCCTCAAGGTCTTCAGCTCTATTTAAATCGTAGGCAGAATTTCAGTACTCACAATTCATGAAAAGATCTGGTCTCCTGATGCCGAGTTTACACAACTAAAGGAAAGCATAAAGCCAATGTGAAGAAGGTAAGAAGGCCTCACATTTCCCCTTGGTAACTATTTCAGAGCTAAACTACTTAATGCACAACTGTTCTCTGGATACCATAAACATTTGTTCAGTCGTACTGACCCTGCCTGGGACCCCACCCTGACTGCCATATGATCCTCAAGGAAGGTAAGAAGGAATTTGTGGGTGAGATTATCTCCTCACGTTTGCAGACAGGCACAGGATTATTGCACCAGTTTCTGAAGAGAAGTGGTACAGGGGAAGAGTGTCTGGTCAGCTCAACTCCTCCTCCTTTTATTTAGGTTTTGTTTGTTTGTTCTGAGGTTTTTGTCCTGAGTTTCTTTTTTATTTGTTCTTATTAACCCATGGCACATTTTCACCAAAGTCTGTAATGGTCTTTGAGCAAATCCCCAAAACTTGTTTACCCTCTCCCTTCTCACCCTCCCATTCTATAAGTTTTCTTCATTCTCCTAGACAGTTCTATGCTCATAGCATGGGTCAATATATAATTTTGTAACTATACTGTGGTGGAAATGTTCTCTATATGCTGTAAATAAAATAACTGTTTTGGCCTGTGTAAAACACCATGAAAGTGGGTAAAAGATCAGAGGAGAAAAAAGTCAAAAGAGGACGGAGTCAGTCAATCTCCATCCAACCCCCGAAAAAAACAAAAACATGTAAAAAATCCAGGTGAGCCACAGGCCAGGACACGTGGCAAGTGGATTACTAAAAATAAGTTAAATTAAAAAAAAAAAAAACCTAGCTAACAATGTGCCTAACATAGGCCAAACACTATACAATGAACATAAGCATCTAAATCATTTATTTGAGAGATAACAGCCATCACAGACAAAGTCAAAATCACTGGCCCAAACGGGTCCAAAAGTCTTTTACAACAATATACAATCTAGTAGCCACAGATAAGAAAAAAACATGGTATTTGCCTTATTATAATTTCTTTGCCCTCATTTTACTACAAATGACATAATTTCATTCCTCTTTATGGCTGAATAGTTTCTTTTTGTATATATGGCCTCTTTTTCTTTCTTAATTTATTCTTTGCCAATTTCATACATGTATGTAACATATTCTCATCAAACATCTCCCTACCCTCTCCTATCTTCCTTCCATGCCCCCCAACACCCTCTCATGTCCATTTGCTTTGTTATTGTTCTTGCTTCATAGGCTACTAGGTTTAACTGAAGCACCCATGTGAGCAAGGTGCAAGACTGTCCCCTGGAATCTGAATAATAAGTGATTACATCTCTGAAGACAATGATCACTTCTTCTTTAGCAGCTGGACTTAATCAGCTCCACTGGGTGTGACAGGGACTACTGAGTCACTATTGCCTCCATGACTGAATGTTATAGGCTCAACCTTGTATACACCTTATGCAAACAACCACAGCTGATGTAAGCTTGAGAGTATCATGGCCATGTCATGCCCACAGGACAATTTTTTATGACCCTTCTTTTTATCATCTGGCTCCTATTCTCTTTTTCTATATTCCCAAGCCTTGGTAGGGTAGGGGTGGTGATACAGGCATCCCACTTGCAAAGTGAGTCACGTCTCGTTCTCACATTTTGTCCAGTTATTAACGACTGTCATTATTGCCAAAGAAAACGGGGGAAAGGTAACCAAATTGCATATGCAAACTGACAAGCCAACAACTGCTACACACATACCTAAACCCATGCCTATGCACAAAGGCTACAGCCTAATTTAGAAGATATTTGGTCTCAAACTTTTCTTCATTGTGGTCCTATGGTTCCTCCCAAGACTGGGCTGTCCTTTGTGGCAGTGTGCTCAAATAGAAGAGAACAGAGTAGGTTCAGTGAGTCCACCAAATGATGCCTGTGCCCTTTGTGGCTGCCAAATCACTGAGTTTGCTAACTCTGTGCTTCCTTGTAGGCTGACTTTGTTCAGGTCTATAGTCTGACTCTGCGGGTTGGGGTATCTCCACTGTTTCACCCCACAGACCAGTCCCCATCTATGCCACCCTGTAGTGTGGCTCTCCACACTTGGGCACCCTCTTATGGATGACCATCTTTCCACTTCTGTGGCTACAAGGCATACCTCCCCCACCATCTTTGAACCCCCTCTGGATCATTGCTGACTCCTCCCCTAGTTCTAGGAAGACCTGGAGAATTACTCTACATGTTTACTCATCGTGTTTCATTCATTCTCCTCTGACACCATGTGCTATTCCACATTTTCCTTATTCATTTCTCTGTCATTGAACATCTAGGTTGGTTCAATAAATTGCTGTTGTAAATAATGCAACAATAAAAACCTGATGTGCAAGTACTTATGTGACAGGTTGACTTGGATACTTCAGGTAAATACCAAGGAATGATATAGCCAAATCATATATGTATTTTTAGTTTTTAAGGAATCTCTGTATTGATTTCCACAGAAAATATTACATCTTCTTACACTACCTACCAGTAGTGAGAATATCTGTTTTTTATTGGTATGTGTTATTTCATTGTATGAATTAGTGCTTTGTTTTTTTGTTATTGTCTGGTATTTATGTTAACAAAATTGCTAATCATACTAGCAATGTTTTTTTGAGCATTTCTGTGTGTGAACATGCAAAATAGTTTCTCAAGAATATGTCCACTGAATAGACACACTTCAATTTAACTAGAGAATTGAAAACTGTTTTCCAAAATGGTTATGCTAATCTACATTCTCACAACTAAGGTGCAAAAAAATCCCATTGTGCCTGTATCTTCTCCAATTCATTAGGCCCTCAAAGTCTTGGTAATTTGACAGGTGTCAGATGTCTATCTTTGACTATGCATGAAATTGAAAGGATTTTATATTGTTCACTATTCGTGTCTCATGAAATCTTGCTCATTATTTTGTTGGTCTGTCTCGGAGATCCCTAGGTGAGCACCCATAGGTATATGCCAGTACAGCACTTATCTTTCTGTTCTTTTCTCTGGCTGGAGGGGAAGAAACAAAGGTTGGCAGATTCTTCATGGTTTTCCTAGATTGAAATAAAAATTTATCTTAAAACTTTTTCAATATGGTGCTTATTTTTTTAAGTTATGATTTACCAAACTGAAGATACTCTTTTTCTACACAGCTTTCTAACAGTGTTTTTTTTTAATCATAAATGAACAACAACCTTTCCATTCATCTTCAGCAAGAGCAGGTCAATTAAATTATTAGTGAGGATATTACACTAATAGAATTTTAAAAATTGATCAATCCTGTTAAACTACAAATAGTGTGATATTATCAAAATTATAAAGCTAAATATGTCATTTCACAAGACTTATTATGACTCATACTTTCATATTTTCAAAGATTTTATACTAATACAATTTAGTAAATATTTTCAAATGGAAGATAATGAATTGCATTAAAAAGAAAGCAATAATTATGAAAGAAAAGTCATGAATTTGAGAGAAAATGGAAATAACATGGGAAGAGCTTTAGGGAGTGAGGAAGGAGTAGAAATGATGTCAATACAACACTCATGTATGAGATTCTCAGAAAAAAAATACATTAAAAATAAAGTTCAAGATCTACTCTTTCCAAAAATGTATTTTCTTATTAGAAAGAAAAAGAAGAAACTCTATGCTGTTTGTATGGCTACTTCTTAACCTGTAGTTAAAGAAAAGATTTTTATTTATTTGGCAATGATCAATGTCAGCAGGAGACTTTTACTCTGAAGGTGCCAACCTCAGCTTATCTGGCCATTAAAGAAGTGGCAAATAATGGTCTTGCCAACACAGGAGAGAAAAACATTTTTTGTTTTAGTGGCATAAGTACATGTTTTTATGGCAACTAAAACTTTGGATGGTTTGTTGGGAATACCTCTCAAAGCCTATACTTTCTATATAACTTGTTTGAATGTAACTCTTCAAATTTCTGTATCAGTTTGGCTGGTAGCTACTATATCCAACTATAATATGAGGTTTCTGGCCTGTCCGGCAGTTGTCCAGACTCATAGGCCCACAGTCCAACAGAAACACACACTTACATTAATTTTATGCTGATTGGCATAGGTCCCAGGAATATAAACTTGCTAACTCTTTACTCTTAAACTAACCCATGATGTGTATCTTGTTCAGCTATGTGGCTTGGTACATTTTTTCAGAGAAGCATTACAACTTCTTTCCTGTGTCTCCTGGCATCTCATCGTGGTGTCTCCATGGTATTTCTCTGGCTTCTCTGCTTTGCTCTTCCTGTTCCCAGAGTTTTTTAGTCTGGTAGGCCCACCCACACTTCCTGTCTGCCTTCAGCCAATAAGTATTTTTATTAAACCAGTAGGCAGGACAAGTATTTACAATGTGACATGATCCCACTACATATTCCCTTTTTTCTTTTTAAAATAAGAGTCCCAAATCTAATTTCCTTTGTATATTTTTTTCACCATTATCTATAACAACTTGCAACCAAGACTGTAAAAAAAACAATAAATATCCATAATCCATTTTTGGGGAATGGATGTAGATCTCTAGGCTATTTCCTTCTGAATGGAGGTTCTGGCAATGGGGACCCAAGGAAAAATTTAGGATTATGGACAAATTCTTAATGATATAGTCTGTAATGCTGGGTCATCTCAGCCAGTCTCCTTGAAGTTGTTTTGGATGCAGAGCTCAGAGGAAATTGCAACAGAGGTGCTCTGAAATTTAAATTATCTGGATCTTCCATTTCCATTGGAAATGTTTCAGGGGGTCTTCCTTAATCAAACCTTATTTTCTTTAACCAGAAATAAATCCATAGCCTCTCATTTTCTGTGGAAATAAAAAGAAAACCTCTTCTCAAAAGTAGTATATCTTTTGATTTCAATTTTAAAGTTAACTTATTTATAAAATATTAGGATTATTTATAATCAAATGACTGTTAGTAGCTTTTACTACTTCATTTTCAGTCAACAAAACTTAAAGACAAGACAATAACATACAGTATTCAGACACTCTTTGTAATTTCCATCTTTATGTGGTTTATTATTTCTTCTACTCTATTTCTTTTTCAAAGGACTTTCTCTATTCTCTTTCTTTTTTCTCTCAGGCCTACATATATTTTTTAACACAATATAAACCATTTAGAGGTTTTTTGAATCTGTCTCTACTGTATATCACTTATCTTTTTCTGTTTGTGACCACACCTTTTATATGCCAAGATGTGACTAAGGATTAAAGGCTTCAGTAGGGAGGCTGTCTGGCTCTACCCAGCTCCTAGTCTAGCTTCAAAGGATTTAGATTTTCAGCAGAGGTGCTGGCAGGACCTCTGGGAAATTTTAGGGCCCAAATTACCACCAAGTAAAGCACTGCCATTTGTTGCTCATAAACTCCATGTAAGTATTTGGCAGCAGGGCCTTTTAAAAGACTCACAAGTGTTTTGTCTTTAACACTAAGTCAGGAATCCTCTCTTTAAAAAGCAATGCCTCCAGTAAACAGAGCTGATCCAGGAAAATGCAGCCGCTAAGAAGCCTCTTTGTCTCTGTTCCTTTTTTGTCTATATACACAGAAAACTTAAATCCTTCATATTCAGCTTGTTGCTTACACTGAGGCTTCTGTGAGACTTCAGGAACCAGCCTTGTTCTAGCTTATGCTGCACTCCAAAAGTCTGCCATTTTGTAGCCCAAGCCCACATGCCTCAGCAAGGTGTCTCTGTACCATGGCTCATGTGAGAGACACAACTTGAAAGCTGTTTTTGGCTCTGATTCAGTGCTCTAGAACCCTTTTTAACCTCTCTCCACCTTTATGTGGATGCACATCACCCACATTGGTCCACCACTTGTGGTATGAGGATTCTGGCCTGTCCAGCCTGTGGACCAGACCTGCAGACCTGAGGTCCAACAGAAACAAACACATTAATTTTATGCAGATTGACCTAGGACTCAGGCATATACAGAGGTGGTACATGCCATTAGTCCCAGCACTTGGGAGATAGAGGCAGGAGGAGCTCTGTGAGTTCTAGGCCTGGTCTAAAAGCAAGTTTCAGGACACAGAAAACCATGCAACACAGAAAACCATATCTCAACAAAACAAAAGACTGAAGAGATGGTTCTGTGCTCTGGGCACTAAAGCTGCAGGCTTTGGGTACTGTCTCCTGCAAGCAGGAATCCTTCTCTCCACAGGCAACAGCTACCAGAGATTCAGACAAGAGTTCCAGTAGAGAATGCACCTGTACAGGTCTCCTGGGGTCACCTAGATCTCTGGTATCAGACACTAGCAAGGATTAAATGACACAATAATGATGGGAAAGATAAAGAGCTCACTTCTGAAGAGTTCTAGAGCATAGGTGGGGCCAGAGCAGTGTGGCAGCTAGCTGAACAGGATCAAGGCACAGGTCACTTGAAACTAGAGGCAAATATTTGACAGGAAAGCATGAAACCAGTGAGTCAGTCAGAGCTGTCTCTACATTTTAGAGTCTACAGCATTCTTATCTCCAGCCTCAGGCTGAAGCCCTTGAGGTACAGAAGAAGATTTGAAACTGTGTCAAGGGAGACAGAAGATAGTTGAACTTGTATTTATGCTTAGATTCCAGGTGGCATGAGGCTGCAAGCATTCTGCTCTTCCTGGAACCCCAAAAGTACATTTTGTTCCACACTCTCCAATATCTCAGATTCAGATTTTAACCATTTTCTTCAAAATTCTGTTGAAACAAGAAGATCAAGAACACCCCCCCCAGAACAGTATTTCTTCTTTTGTTTCAGTTATTAATAAACTTAACTAGTTAAGTTCTCTTTTAATTTTATAAACTTTACTATAAATAACTTGCAAATAAAAAAATCACACACCAAAATTAACATGACCCAATATCTTATATCTATATATCTCAGAGAACTTCTATACAGTTAGAATAGCTACTTGAAACAGAAACTTTGTAGCTTTACACTGGAATCTACACTTCCCACTTTTACACACACACACACACACACACACACACACCTTCAAATCTTTATCTGATATATATGTCAGAAATGCAAAATCAATGACATAGCTATAACTGGAAAAACAGTTGTTTTTTTATATGTTCTGTCAGGAAATGGGCCTGAATTATGAGAAAGAATAATTTAGTTATTTAAGAGAGTTTTATTTTGGTAGAAGCTGTACCACATCTTGAAGTAATGAGTTCTAAGTGCTCATATATAGCCAGTCATTTTTATCTGCTCCTAATTTATCCTTCCATTTTCTAGGGGATTTAGCAATGTGGGATTTTTTTTTAAAGCAGAGATAAAGATTTATAGCCTTTCCAAAATGCTGTCTTCTGCTTCCCTATAAAAACCTGCCTCTTTGGTGATAACTAAACCCAAGAGAGTCAGGACAACATAAAAAAATTATGACTAAATAATTTGATTGTGTCTAGACAGAAGCAAGAACTTCCTCTTGTAGACAGTAACAACACTGGGGAAAGCACTGTGATTAGAGTTTACATTGTGATTAAATAGTTAGAGTAGGGCAGAGATTCGCAACCTGTGGGTGGTGACCCCATTACCATTCAAAACAGTAGCAGAACTGAAGTAATGAAGTAGCAACAAAATAACTTGATGTTGAGGGGTCACTACAACACCAGGCATTGTATTACAGGATAGTAGCATTAGGAAGGTTGACAACCACAGGTGTAGAGGAAATGAACAATAATCAAAGAAGTTCCCAGGCTCTCACAATCTTACCCTGTCCACTTGGAACTCAACCCCAGTGACTTGTGACATCACTTATAAATATCTACAACCTAACTCTTAATGACCCAGGGAGCCTTATCCCAATGGCCAGTCTCAAGGAAGACAAATAGTGCTGTGCATTTTGCTACTTAACAAGCTAGTGAGTGTCATGCCTGCTTATCTGTCTAGATACAACCACACACAGTTAACACAGAAGACCAAGTAACTTTCCTTCGCTGCTAGAAAAGGTCTCCCATCCTATTCAGGGAAGTATCTCTCTTAGAATTTACCTACCCTTCTTACAGAGTCCCTCCTCCAGAATATTACCTTTATGAAAACACATTTATATCTAGTCTAGTCTGGTAACCATTTTTACCAACAGCCCTGTAGATAGTCAGGATTGTTCCCATGGTGACAGTTTGATGGGTCATGTGACTCTCCTTGCTTCCAATGACTCTGCTCCCTCTTCCTTCTGATGCTTGTGGTGGTTGGCTGATTGGTCTGTAAAGAGTTCAAGGTCTCTGGCTACAACTGCTCTCCAAAGAAAGCTGGAGGCCTTCTGAGTTGTGATGCCAGGATGAAAGCTAAGGAGAGCCTCTCAGCCTGCTGTGGAGCCGCTTGCTTTCTGTTTGCACCTGAAGGGCCCTGGCCAGACTGTCTTTGGTAGAACCCAACAGCAGTGTAAAAAGGAGAATGGTCCACAATAGTGCATCAGGATCCACTTTGCCTTGCTTCTGGAAGGAACCTAATTTTTAACAGGTGATATGGCTGGCAGCAGCAGCTTAGCTAGGATAGAATTGACAGACATTCTGTGTGGTCTTTCTTTCCTCTCCTAATCACATCTTTTTCTTTTCCTGGCATTTGCCACTGCTCTCTAGAGTAGCAGGGAACAGCCTGTGGCTGGTGGCATTCATATCCACTGCTTTCTCTCAATCGGATCCAAGAAACCTGCAGGTAGCCAGGCTTTTACTTTTTTGAAGCAATAAATTCTCCATTTCACTCATGACTAATTTCACTAATTCCTGGCCAGTTTCAGTTTGAAAAATTTCCAATTTTAAGTATTCCTGGCCTGACCAACAAAATGGGTTTGGCACTGCCTGGTTTTTACCTCCATGAGCTGGGATGATAATTCTTTTCAGGGGTGATCATAGCAGACCCCAGGTGAGTCAATGCAGAGGGCCCAGGTCTCATATCTGACAACCAGAGAGGTTCTTTACCCTCAAAAGATGCCCTTTTGGTAAACATTGTTCTTCCAGTAGGGACCACAAAATGAGTCCCATGTACCTGTTCTGAACATCTAACTAAACTGTGATGTGTGTGGTGATATATGTTACATATTTAATAAAACCTGGAATATCAAGAGATCAACCCACAGTCAGACTAGGCAGAGGTAACTCACATAGTTCCAGGAGTTATGGATCTCTGTGAGTACAAGGCCAAACAACTGGGCTTTAGGGCACACATTTTTAATCCCAGCACAGGGAAAACTGGGAATGGTGATATACATCTTTAATCCCATAACTCCAGAGACAGAGATCTTCTGTGTTTCTGTGAGTTCAAGGCTGACTACCAAATAGAGTAAGTAGCTCATGCCTTTAATCTTAACCTGGGTGGGATACAACTGGGCAAGAAGGATATTTAAGGCAGGCTTAGGAAAACAGCAGCAATTAGACATGACCAGGAGCAAAGCTAAGGAAGTTGGAAGATAGCTGGGTGAGATTTGACTGTGGTGTTTCTCTCTTTGATATTTCAGCCTTCCCGAATATCTGGCTCTGATCTCTTTTATTACAATCAAAATTTGTGCCACAGATGTGTATTGATCTAAACTGATCCATAGACTCAAAAAGATAAAAGAAAGAGGCCCCTATACCCACTATCCTGTCAGCAATACTTGCACCTTATGGTGCACTGAACTTTAACTGCACCCACTAGGTAGATTTAAGTCACTATTATAGTGATGTAGGAAGAGACTCTGAGATCTCTTACAGCCAAGCCCTCACTGCCTTGTCACAGACCCTAAATTCTGAGAAAGATCCTGCGTGTAGTATCTACATTTTCCTACACTAGCTCATCTCCCCGCTACTCAGCCACAGGTAACATCCTTGTGAATGACACTTACCTTGTGAATACTCAAGCCGATTCTCAATCACTAGCCTCTGCCATTAGCCATCCCTCACCTGGCAGTTGCCCCCACCCATCTCTTCTGTTTCACCCCCTTACTCCTTTCTTACTGAAGATCTCCTTCCAACTACCCCCTTTACCCAGACAAACTTTTCTCCTCACTCACTCTGGAACCAGGAAACAAAAGCCTCTCTTCCTTAGAGAATATATTTCTGTTTCACAAGATAGCTACGGGGTCTTTATTTGGGTATCTGTCCTCTTTCCTATGTCTGATGAGTCCCCAATAAAATTCAAGCTAGAGTCATTTACCCAGAATCTATCTTTGTTAATGACTCCAAAAGGCTTCAGACCTAATCTGGAAAGTCATCTGCATCATCCTAACCACCTGCAAATGCATGAGAAAGAGCCCCACTTTAGTGTGTATGAAGGCTGATGATGCTCATTCTTGTCACCCATTTACAGGCAGATTGGGCAGCATTGCTGCACATAAAATGTGAGCATATCTGACCACAAATGCAGGAAATGGCAACATAAGGACTCACTGAGACCACATGACCACCTGTCTGTTAGAATAAGTGAAAGGTCCTTTATCAAACATAGTTAATTAATTATGAATAATAACCTGGGGAGCTTCTGATATCCCTACTATCTTTCCATGTAGGCTACCTAAAACCTAAAAAGTATATTAACCTCAACACCGAGAGTACTGGGAATGACAAGCCACTCTGGCTGTGCAACTTACTAGTCAAGTCTCTGTAGATATTAGATAAAACCTTAAAAACTCAGCCAGGAGCATGACTTCTTCCCCATCTCATTAGACGCAGATTTAAGATCTTTAGTAACCAGGTGGAGACCTCAATGGCTCGAAAGGATGAACTGGTGAGGGGAAACAGAGGATAAATTAAAAGTTCAGTGTATGACTACAATTGCCTTTTCTCAGCTCAGTGCAAAAAAAAAAAATCTGAAAGCCTTATCTAACAGCCACCCCATTGCTTCCACAGCAATTTACCCAGCTCCTATTTAAAGGACTTTTCCTCTCATCACTGGGACCAGCCAGGACATTTCAACTGAGAATAGCAAAGCCACTAAGCTTTGTCCCATCTACAAAGGTGAGGGCCACTGGAAGGGAATATTCCTCTGTCCCTCATGACTGAAGGTCTCAACCCAAGGACTTCATCTTTATGTCAAACCTAAAGAAGGATCAGTGCCCCCAATGTTGTTGAGAGACTATGAGAACACTATCAAGGAAAGAAATACCTCCCTGTTGAGGACTCTGTTAGGTTTCTGGTTTGGTTTGGTTTGAGGTTATTTTGTTTGTTTGTTTGAGGTTTTTTGTTTTGTTTTGTTTTGTTTTGTCAGCATGAAGGGGACCTAGCATCATCTGAAAAGAGGAAGCTTGATTATATAAAATGCCTCCAGGAATATGGTCTGTAAGCAAGCCTGTGTAGATTTCCTTGATTAATGATTGATATGGGAGGGCCCATCCTATTTGGGATGAGACCATCCCTGGGCTGGTAGTCCTGGGGTGTAAGAAAGCAGGATGAGGAAGGCTTTGAAACTCCATTCCCATCCAGAGTGGAATCAAAGGTGAGCGGATCCCAACTCCTGGGCCAAGGTCCAGAGAATTCCTTTCTGGATCAAGCTGGAACCCAAGGGTCTGATCTCAGACTCGACCCAGCAGAAGGCTCTAGGCCCTGCCTGGCTGGGCCCCATCTCCAGGGCAAACTGAGTCATTAGACAAGGACTGAGGATGTAGTCCCCTATCCAAAGCAGAGTCAAAGATCCAACAGACCCCTTGCTCAGAGTAGACAGGAGACGCCCAAGCCCTCTAGCCACAACTGACTAGGAGCTGACTAATTGTGAACCACTGAAGCCATGGGCAGATGCCAGAGGAAGAATACATATAGCAATATAAAAAACAACAAGGCAACATCAGAAGAAAATGAAAGTTCTAAAACACCAAGACCTGAACAGAGCAATGAAGATGAATCAGAAGGAGACAATAGCAAAAACATCTTTATGAAGATTATTGAAGCCTTCAAAGAGGATATAAAAAAATCCCTTAAAGAAATAGAAGAGAATACAAACAAAAAATTGGAAGAGATGAACAAATCCTGGAAAGAAAACCAAGAAAAGGAAAACCAAAAAATGAGAGAAACATTCCAGGAACTAAAAAGTGAAATAGAAGCAACAAAAAAAGCACAAAATGAGGCAAAGGTGGAAATGGAAATCTGAAGAAAAGAGCTGGAACTACAGACACAAGCATAACCAACAGAATCCAATAGATGGAAGAGAGAATCTCTGGAGTGGAAGACTCAGCAATGGAAATAGACACATCAGTCAAAGAAAATACTAAAGCCAAAAAATTCATAACACAAAACATTCAGGAAATTTAAGACACCATGAAAGGACCTAACCTGAGAATAATAAGAATACAAGAAGAATTGCAGCTCAAAGGCACAGATAATGTATTCAATAAAATCATAGAAGAAAACTTTCCCAACTGAAAGAAGGAAATGCCTATAAAGATAAAAGAAGGCTACAAAACACCTAAAAGATTTGACCCCCCCCAAAAAGTCCACTCACCACATAATAATCAAGCCACAAAACATACAGAAAAAGAAAAAATTTTAAGAGCTGCAAAAGAAAAGGGCCAACTTACCTATAAAGGCAGACCCATTAAAATAACACCTGACTATTCAATATAAACAGTGAAAGCAAGAAGGGCTTGGTCAGAAGTTATACAGACACTAAAAGAGCATGGCTGCCAACCTAGACTACTGTACCCAGCAAAACTATCAATCACCATAGACGTAGTAAACAAGATATTTCATGACAAAGTCAGACTTAAATAATACCTATCTACAAATCTGAAATATCAGAAAGCATTAGAGAAAAACTCCAACCTAAGGATCCCATATACATCCATGAAAACACAATCAATTACGCCACGGAAGAAAAACCCAGAGAAAAGAAATACATACAACCCACCACCAAAAGTAACAGGAAATATCAATCAGTGGTCACTAATATCCCCTAATATCAATGGGCTCAATTCACCTATAAAAAGACACACACAGCTGAAGAATGGATTAACAAACTGTGGTACATCTACACAATGGAGTACTACTCAGCAGTAAGAAAAAATGATATCCTAAAATTTGCAGGCAAATGGATGGATTTGGAGAATATCCTCCTGAGCGAGGTATCACAAACCCAGAAAGATAAGCAGGGGATGTACTCACTCATTAGTGGACTCTAAACAAACAAACAAACAAGAAAAAAGCAAAGCATGCCCAAGCTACAAACCACAACCACTGAACAGCTTGGGATTAGAAACACCCTGGACTGACTCCTTGGATCCCACTCCCCCTAAAGGAACACCTGACTCAGTCTTGAGGTTGAGGGGAGAAAACTGGATCTGCCAGGAGTGGAGACTGAACTAAGCATTATTGGGACAGTGGGACTATGGGACTGCCTGCCACCTGCCCAGGGAGGGGTTGGGGAGTTGTGGAGAAGAGAGAATGAACTTATGTGTTGGGAGGGGGAAGGGACCTTGAATAAGGATATACAAGGATAGAAAGTGTGACTTCTTTGTTCATAATAATAATAATAATAATAAAGAAAAGAAAGGAGAAAAAAAGACACACACTAACATGATGGATACAAAAACAGAAGCCATCCTTCTGCTGCATAAAAGAAACATACCTCAACCACAAAGACAGACACAGGCTCAGAGTAAAGGGCTGGGAAAAGATTTTTCCAAGCAAATGGCACTAAGAAACAAGTTGGGGTTGCCATCCTAATATCTAACAAAGTAGACTTCAAACTAAAATCAATTAAAAGAGATCAGGATGGACATTACTTATTCATCTCAGGAAAAACTGGTCAAGATGAGACTTCAATCCTAAGTATTTATGCCCCTAATATAAAGGCACCTATCTATGTAAAAGAAACACTACTAAAGCTCAAATCTCACATCAATTCTCACACCCTAATAGAAGGAGACTTCAACACCTCACACTCACCAGAAGCTTCCACCCAAATGCAAAGGAATATACATATGTCTCAGCACCACATGGAAATTTCTCTAAAACTGACCACATAATTGATCATAAAGCAAATATCAATAGATTAAAAAAGTGGAAATAGTCTCTTGTAACATATCAAACCACCAGGACCTAAAGTTAGAGTTCAACAACATCAAAAATCATAGAAAGCCTACCAACTCATGGAAACTAAACATTATTCAACTGAACCACTTCTGGGTCAAGGAAGAAATTAAGAAAGAATTCAAAGTCTTCCTAGAATTTAATGAAAATGAATCCACAACATACCCAAACTTGTGGGACACAATGAAGGCAGTCTTGAGAGGAAAACTTATAGCATAGCCTATATGAAAAACCTTGAGAAATCTCACACTAGAGAACTAACAGCATAGCTGAAAGCCTTAGAACAATTAGAAGCAAACTAATAAGGAGTAGACAGATGGCAGTAAATAAACTTAGAGCTGAAATCAAAACAATTGAAACAAAAAGAACAATACAAAGAATCAATGAATCAAAGAGTTGAGTCTTTGAGAAAGTCAATAAGATAGATAAGTCCTTATCCAAACTAATCAAAAAGCAGAGAGAGAGAGTATCCATATCAGCAAAATCAGAAATGAAAAAGGGGACATAACAACAGACCCCCGGAAATGCAGAGAATTATCAGGTCACACTGTGAAAATCTATACTCTGCAAAAATGGAAAACCTAGAAGAAATGGACAGTTTTCTGGACAGGTACCATTTACCAAAATTAAATCAAGATCAGATTAAATACCTAAACAGACCTATAACCCTAAAGGAAATTGAAGCTGTCATTAAAAGTCTCCCAAGTTAAAAAAAAAAAAAAAAAAGCCCAGGTCCAGATGGATTCAGCGCAGAGTTCTACCAGACATTCAAAGAAGAGCTACTACCATTACTCCTCAAATTGTTTCACACAGTAGAAACTGAAGGAATATTGCCAAACTCCTTTTATGAGGCCACAATTACCCTAATACCAAAGCCACTCAAAGACGCAACAAAGGAGAATTACAGACCAATTTCCCTCATGAATATTGATGCTAAAATTCTCAGAAAAATTCTGGCAAACTGTATAAAACAACATATAAAAAGTATCATCCACCATGATCAAGTAGGCTTCATCTCAGAAATGCAGGGATGGTTCAACATACGAAAAACCATAAATGTCATCAATCATATAAACAAATTGAAGGAAAAAAATCAATGATCATATCTTTAGACGCTGTGAAAGACGTTGACAAAATTCAACACTGCTTTATGATAAAAGTCCTGGAGAGATTAGGAATACAGGGAAAATATATAAATATAATAAAGGTGATTTACAAGAAGCAGACAGCCAACATCAAACTTAATGGAGAAAAACTCAGAGCAATCCCACTAAAGTCAGGAACTAGACAAGGATGTCCTCTCCTCGCTTATCTATTCAATATAGTTCTCGAAGTTTTAGCTAAAGCAATAAGAGAACAAAAGGAGATTAAGGGGATACAAATTGGAAAAGAAGAAATGAAACTATCTCTATTTGCACATGATATGATTGTATACATAAGTGACCCACAAAATTCTACCAGGGAACTTTTACAGCTGATGAACAACTTCAGCAATGTAGCAAGACACAAGATTAACTCAAAGAAATCAGTAGCCCTTCTACACACTAAAGATAAAAGGGCTGAAAAAGAAATAAGGGAAACATCACCCTTTATAATAGCATTAAAAACCTTAGAGTAACTATAACCAAAGAAGTAACAGACCTATTTGACAAAAACTTTAAATCACTGAAGAAAGAAATTGAAGAGGATATCAGAAAATGGAAAGATCTCCCATGTACCTAGATAGGTAGGATCAACATAGTAAAAATGACAATTATACCAAAAGCAATCTACAGATTCAATGCACTTCCTATCAAAATCACAACACAATTTTTTACAGACCTTGAAAGAACAATACTCAATTTCATTTGGAATAACAGGAAAGCCAGGATTGCCAAAACAATTTTGCTCAACAAAAGAACCTCAGCAAGCATCATCATCCCTGACTTCAAGTTATACTACATTAATAAAAAAAACAGCCTGGTACTGGCATAAAAACAGACTTGTGGATCAATGCAATTGAATTGAAGATCTAGACATGAACCCAGAAACCTATGAACACCTGATCTTTGACAAAGAGTATCAAAATACTGAGTAGAAAAAAAAGATAGTATCTAACAAGTGGTGTTCGCATAGCTGGATGGTAGTATGTAGAAAAATGCAAATATACCCAAGCCTATCACCCTGCACAAAACTCAACTACAAGTTTATCAAAGACCTCAACATAAATCCAGCCACACTGAACCTCATAGAAAAGAAAGTGGGAAATACCCTCCAACAAATTGGCACAGGTGACCACTTCCTAAATATATCACCAGTAGCACAGACACTAAGAACAACAATCAATAAGTGGAACCTTCTGAAACTGAGAAGCTTCTATAAAACCAAGAACACAGTCATTAAGACAAAAAGACAGCCTACAGAATAGGAAAAGACTTTCACCAACCCTACAAGTAACAGAGGACTGATCTCTAAAATATATAGAGAACTCAAGAAACTAGAGCCCAAATCCTTTGAATAACCCAATCAGAAAATGGGGCTCAGAACTAAAAAGGGAATTCTCAGCAGTAGAATTATGAATGACTGAAAGGCACTTGAAAAAGTGCTCAACATCATTTTAGCCATCAGAGAAATGCAAATCAAAACAACTTTGAGATATCACCTTACACCTGTCAGATTGGCTAAGATAAAAAACACAGAGGACAACCTATGCTGGAGAGGTTGCTGAGCAAGGGGAACATTCCTCCATTGTTGGTGGGAATGTAAGCTGGTTCAGTCACCCTGCAGTATGGTGGTTTCTCAGAAAACTGAGAATCAATCTCACCAAGGACCTAGCAATACCACTTCTGGGTGTATACCCTAAAGACACACATTTGCACTCCAAAGACATTAGCTCATCTATGTTCATAGCAGCATTATTTGTAATAGTAAGAACCTGGAAACAACCTAGATGCCCCTCAACTGAAGAATGGATTGACAAACTGTGGTACATCTACACAATGGAGTACTACTCAGCATTGAGAAAAAATGATATCCTTAAATTTGCAGGCAAATGGATAGATTTGGAGAATATCCTCATGACCAAGGTCTTACATACTCAGAAAAATAAACAGGAGATGTACTCACTAATTGGTGGACTTTAAACAAAAAAAGCTAAGCATGCCCAAACTGCAAACCACAACCACTGAACAGCTTGGGATCTGAAACACCTTGGACTAGTACCTTGGAGCCCATTCCCTCCAGAGGAACACCTGACTCAGTCTTGATGTTGGTGTGAGGAAAGCAGATCTGCCTGGGGTGGATGCTGAACTAAGCCCCCTTGGGATCTTGGGACCTCCTGCCCTTGCTGGGGAGGAGATAAGGAGATGGGAGAAGAAAGAGTGACTGGGAAGGGTGGGAGGGGGAAGGGGGCCTGAACAAGGGGATAAATGGATAATATATATATATATACACATATGTATGACTATTTTTATAATAAAAAAAAAGAAAGCAGGATAGAAAGCCATGGAGAGCAATCCATTACCAGCACCCTTCCATGGCCTCTGCTTGCACTGGTTCTTACCTCCAAGTTTCTGGCTGTCTTGGACTTCTGCCTTGATTTCCATTACTGATGACTTATTGCCTAGAACTATAAGATAAAATAAATCTTTTCCTCTACAATTTGCTTTTGGTCATGATCTTAATCTGCGATATAAATCCTAACTAAGCTGAGGACTGATGGGCCCTGAGGTTTCCATAGTTGCATTGTATGGATAAGTAATAACTTATCCATATGGCAGAGACCAGAATTATATTCTTTCCTGACACAAAAGTTACTTTTTCTGTACTGAATACATTGTCTCATCTGATCTCCAGTTTCTAGTCTACTATACTTTGGTACTAATAGCAGTCATTAATCAGAATGCTTTTGTTCCTTTTTAAATTAATTTTTTATTATTTAAAAATGTTTTTTTTAACATACTCACCTCTTTTCCCCCTCCTTCCCCTCTGCCTAGTCATCTCCTAGCTTCCTCCCCACCCCCATACCCCCATCCATTCCTCAGAGTGGGTAAGGACTCCCAAGATGAGTCAGTGCACCCTGGTAAATCCAGTTGAGGTAGAACCAAGGCCCTCCTCTCAGGATCAAGGCTGAAAAGGTGTCCTCCTGTAAGAAATGAGCTCCAAGAAGCCAGTTCATGTGCTAGAAATAAATTCTGGTCCCACTACCAGAAGCCCCACAAACTGCCAGGTTAGGTACACTCTCCGCTCTTGCTTAGAGTCTTAGATGGGGTCATCTTTTTGGGTTCTTGGGTATTTCCTAACACCAGGTTTCGCTCTAACCCCACAATAGCTTCCTCTATCAAGATACTTATTTCATTGTTCTTTTTCTCTGTCACTCCCCCAACTCAGCCACCTCATTTCCTCATGTTTTGTCTCACTGAACCTTGATATCCCCCCTCCATGGTCCCAATTTATTCAGGATATTGTCCCTATTTCCTCTTCCTGGGGGAGGGGTCCATGGATGTCTCTCAACTACATTGAACTTGATAGAAAGAAAGAGGGAAATACTCTCCAATGCATTGGCACAGGTGACTACTTCCTAAATATAAAACCAGTAGCACAGACACTAATAACAACAATCAATAAGTAGGACCTCCTGAAACTGAGAAGCTTTGGTAAGGTCAAGGTCACAGTCAATAAGACAAAACGACAGCCTATAGAATGGGAAAAGATCTTCACCACCCCTACAAAGACAGAAGACTGATTTCTAAAATATATAAAGATCTCTAAAATATATATATATATATAATATATATATATAACCCTAAATAACTCAATTTAAAAATGGGATTCAGAACTAAAAAGGAAATTCTTGGAGAATTACAAATGACTGAAAGGCACTTGAAAAACTCATCTTTAGTCAACATCTTTAGTCATCAGAGAAAAGCAAATCAAAACAACTTTGAGATAACACCTTACACCTGTCAGAATAGCTAAGATCAAAAACACAGAGGACAGCCTATACTGGAAAGAATGAGGAGCAAGGGGAACACTCCTCCATTGTTCATAGGAATGCAAACTTGTACAGCCACTCTGGAATGCAGTATGGAGGTTTCTCAGAAAACTGGGAATCAATCTCCCTGATGATCCAGCAATACCACTATTGGATATATACCCTAAAGATGCACATTCACACTCCAAAGGCATTAGCTCAACTATATTCATAGCAGCATTATTTGTAATAGGAAGAGCCTGGAAACAACCTAGATGAGCAAGGGTATAGGGCTTATGAGGAAAATTTCCAGTGATAGCTGCTTGGAGCTCTGGGAAACTCACTGAATTAAGAACATACACTGGGGAACCTTCAAGAAAAGGAACTAGGCCTCAAGAATAGACAACTGTCCACTGACATGGGCAGTATATGGAGTCTTGAGGGGAGGGATCAGATTTTGTCTCTGTGCATGGACTGGCATTTTGGAGTCCATTCCCTCCAGAAGAACACCTAACCCAGTCTTGACATTAGGGTGAGGAAATCCGATTTGCCTGGAGTGGATGCTGAGCTGATTGCCTTAGGACTTCTTGTCCTTTTGGGGGAAGGGACGGAGGATGGGAAGGAGGAAGGCTGAAGGCTGATCAGGAGGGGTTGGGAGGGGGAAGGGAGAGCAAGGGGATACATGGGGGGAAAAGACTATTTTATAAATTAAAAAAAAAAGAATTCAAAGTAGATATGTACAAATTCTAGATCTTGAATAAAATTAGAAAGCAATTCAAGATATAAAAAGTGAATGTAATAGAGGTAAGATTTCTGAAGAAAGTCCAAAATGGAACAAAACTTGAAATATAGTTCAGTTAGAAAAAAAGCTCAATAGAAAACTTCACCAACAAAATGGGTCAAGTGGAAAAAAAATTATCAAACTTGATACAAGGATATAGAATTTAACCACTCTGACAATGTAAGTGTTAAATCTAAGAAAATCAGAAACAGACTATGCAGAAACTGGAACACTATAAAAACAAGCTTACTAATCATAGGTACAGAAAAAGGGAAAAGAAAACAGGTCAAAGGAAGAGAAAATATTTCTAACAAAATTGTAGAAGAAACTTTTTTATCTAAGGGAAAATATTCCAACCAATGTACAAGAAGCATCCAGAACACAAAATAGAAAGGAACAGAAAGGAAATATCCATGTCATATGGTAACCAAACATTATAATTTAATGTTTAAACAACAATGAAAAAATATTGGAAGCAGCAAGAAAGAAAGACCAAATGTCATAAAAAGGCAGGCCTGTCAGAACTTCATTGTTAACCTTGGATGTCAGAAGTGACTAGACTGATGTCTTACACTTTCTGAAAGTCCACAGGCACCAGCCCTGAACACCATCATAAAAATGCAATCATTATCATCTAAGATTATATGTCTCCACCAAAACCCAGCAACCCTACCATAGTAGACCCTGAGAAATACATCATGACCACGGCAGCTCTTATATATAAAAAAAAAAAAAAAAAAAAACCATTTAATTGGAGCTGGCTTACAATTTAGTCCAATGTCTTCATGGTGGTATACAAGCAGACATGATCCTAAGGAGCTGAGAGTTCTACAGATTGATCCATGGGCAACAGGAAGTGAACTGTTACACTGGGCATAGCTTGAACATATATGAGACCTCAGAGCCTGCCTCCACAGTGACATTTCCTCCAACGAGCCCACACCTCCTAATAGTGCCACTTCCTATGGGCCTTTGGGAGACATTTTCATTCAAATTGCCACAAAACCTTAAAGAGAATATAAATAAATTTCTTAATAAAGTCTATGAAAACACCAACAATGGAGTGAAACAATGAAAACGGTTCCAGATGTGAAAGTATAAATATAATAAATAAAGGAAACCAAAACTGAGCTAAAACTGGCAATGAAAAATGTAGGAATTTAAAAAATATCCTTAGAGGTAAGTCTCACCATTGGAGTATAAAACATTGAAGAGAGAATCTGAGGTTTTGAAGAAATAGATGCCTCAGTCAAAGAAAATTTTAAATCTAAAATAACCCAGGCACAAAATATCTGGGGCATTATGAAAAGGCAAAACTTTCCATCACAATAGATAAAGAAATACATTTCATGATAAAAAAAAAACAAAACAAATGTAAGCAGAATCTATCTACAAATCCAGCCCTACAGAAGACACTGGATGGATAACATCAATTTGAAGAGATTAACCATACTCAAGTAACCACGAAAAATAAATAACCCCAAACCACCAGCTCAAAAGATAAGGGAAGGCACACCATAACAATAAAGTAACAGGAATCCATAAACACTGCTCATTGATAACTCTCAGTATCAATGGCCTCAATTCCCCATCAAAAAGACATAAACTAACAGACTTGATATAAAGCAGGATCCATCCTTCTGCTGTATTCATGAAACTCATTTTACCATCTTATATCTAAATGTAAGCCTCTTTGGTAGGCCACTATCCACACAACCTCCAAGAGAATAAGATATTAGGGGGAAGGAACTTCTAAGGTAGAGGAAAGACAATATATTGTCATGTAGATACAGGAGATGGGGAGACTGGAACAGGATAAATAAGTAGATAGAAGGGGAGAGGGGAGAGGGGAGAAACGGGAAGGGATGGCTAATACTAAGCTTCATTTGAGGGGTTATATGTAAACATACTACAAAATAAGCTTCTTGAAGTATATAATACATGAAAAAAATCTAAATAGAATCACCAAATAATAAGACAAGACAAGACAAATGAAAACTCCAATTCCAGGAATATGTTGCATATGTTGACCAAAGGGGCCCCATGGAAATACCCAAATAACTCAGGCTGTTGCAAAGAGTATTGCTTTTTCTCCATGTCATGGCAGTATTGCCCTGTTGCTGAAGACAATATCTACTATTTTAATTGAACATGGAGAAGTTAATCTGGTGCTATTCATCAGTGCCCTCCAGACATAACAAAGCCTTCATCCCTATTGATTAATGTTCATGGTTAGTGAAAGGTACTCCGTATGCTGTTAGAAAAGCATAGCAATCACCAACCCAGATCTAACCATTGATATCTGCAACACTAATCTACCTGCATGCTATGCTGGTGCAATAGTAGGATAAATGTTGTGGTAATAACCAACCTCTTTCTGATTGTATTTAAGGCCCACTCTAGGAGATGGAATCCGTGCCTGACACTCCTTGAATATCCAAGAACCTGAGACTTTATAAGCCATGGACATAAGGAAAACCAAATACTGTTGTTCTACTAAAGTAGCATAGTAATAAAATGACTCCTAACAACACTGCTATGCCCACATAGCAGTGCCTCACTTAGAGGATCAGAGAACCTTCCTCCTTCAGGAGATGGGAATGAATACAGAGACTCACAGCAGGACAATGTACAAAGATTGGAGATTTTGAAAGACTTAGTCTTTTTTTTTTTAAAGGTTCTATATTTTATTACTGAACAAACCACTCCCCCAACTTAAACACGACCAGGACTCCAGATTAAAGATGTTGAACTCCATCTGACGGGATTGACTGGATGTTGAGCTCCACCTGGTACGGACTGACTGATGACCATGATTCAGTATGGACTCTTGTCTTGCCATTCTGTGAATCCTTACAGACCCAGCTTTGTTCTCCTCCAGTGTCTTCTCTTGGAGTTGTACCTGATTTTGTTACCAGTTTTTATCCGTATCCACTGAGGAATAGGACGATTTTGCTTTTGTTTCTTGGCCAGGAATCACTTGATTCTGAAAGTCTTATGAGAAGACATGGCAAGAAGCTGAATCAAGGGTACAGAGCACAATGGCGGATGAAAGGCGAAGAGAAGACTTAGTCTTAAATGAGATGCCTTCATCAAACTCTTTCCTCAGGGCTCAGAGGGATACAGAAAAGGAGGTGAAAAGTTTCTAAGAACCAGGGAGATGGAAGACACCAAAAAAATTAGTGCATTCCAGACACAATATGACTGATGCACATATAAACTCAAAGAGACTGTGGTAAGATGTACAGGGCCTGTACAAGTCCAAGACAAATGAGGTCTCAGAGATAATGGGGAAGTGGACAAGAGTCTCCATCCCTAACCCAGAAGCTATCTCCAAATGGCAACAACTTGCTAGTGAGAGATTGGTTTACTCTAATGGAGTCTCACTGGGCATATTAACCACACACACATAAGGGTAGGCACCATGCCTAGCAGTGAATGGCTAAGATAAAATGAACTCAATAGTATTTCTAATACTTTGTTTGGATGTTTTTAACTTTATTTATTTTTATTTATACATTATGGTTTCTAATCTTGTGTTTTTATGAATTGTGTGTTGTATCTGCATATGTATGTTTCTTGTATTTATTCTATTTCTTGGGGGAGTTCTCTGTTTTTCCATTTGCTTTGTTTTATTCTATGTTTAGTTTTTATTAAATTTATTTATTATTTATTTTACATATCACTCACAGTTTCTCCTTCCTCTTCTATTCCCACTTCCCCATGCACACCTCATCTTTTTCTGTTCAGAAAGAGGCAGGCATCCCACGGTATCAGCAAAGCATAGCGTATCATGTTAAGGTTGAACTAATCTGGGCAGAGCAATCCAGTATAAGGAATAAGTTCCCAAAAGCCAATCAAGGTGTTGATGACAGCCCTGGCTTTGTCTGCTAAGAGTCCCACAAGTAGACCAAGCTACACAACTGTCACATATGTAGAGGGCCTACATCAGTCCCAACCAGGCTCCCTGGTTCTCAGTTCAGACTCTGTGAGTTCCTATGAGCCCAGGCTAGTTGTTTGAGTTTTCTTGTGATGTCCTTAACTCCTCTGGGTCTTACAATGCTTTCTCCTTCTCTTTAGGAGAAGATATACCTAGTGAAATTTCTGAGCTCAGCCTTATGTTTGGCTGTGAGTGTCTGCATCTGTTTTTATGAGTTACTAGATAAACTCTCTCTGATGACAGTTGGGGAAGTCACCAATCTATGAGCGTAATGAAATATTGTTAAAAATCATGTTGATATCTCCTTCTCCTATCATATCTGGGTCTATCATAGGTCTCTGGGCCATCTAGCTCATTGGACCTGGCCCTCCAGGAATTGTCAGGGGTGGGCTCACTCTCCTGTCATGGGTCTCAGGCTGGAGTACTCATTGGTTGGCCATTCCTACAGTCTTTATGCCTCTCTTACCCTATAGGAGATGGTCAGATCAGGATACATATCAACTGTTTCTACGAGACTTAGCTAGGGTCATTCTTTTAGATTCCTAGGAGTTTCCCTCGGTTTCTACCTGACCCCAAAATGTACCCCCTTTCCAGTCATCTCTTTCAGTACTCTCCCCCTCCTTCCACTCCCAATCCAATTCCTCATGTTCCCATCCCTACCCATCCCCAGACCATCCCAAGGTCTCTTCTATTTCCCCTTCTGTGGAGATCCATCTTTCCCTCCTTGGGACCTCCTTGTTAACTAGCTTCTCTGGATCTGTGGATTGTAGCATGATTATCTTTTACTTTACAGTTATTGTCCAATTATGAGCAAGTACATACCATATATGTCTTTTTGGATCTAAGTTACTTCACTCTGGATGTTTTTCTCTAGTTCCATCCATTTACCTTCAAATTTCTTAATGTCATTGTTTTTAACAGCTGAGTAATATTCCTTTGTATAAATATACCACGTTTTCTTTATCCATTATTCAGTTGAGGGGCATCTAGGTTGTATCCAGGTTCTGACTATTATGAATAAAGTTGCCATGAACATAGTTGAGCAAGTGTCCTTATGGTATGGTTGAGCACGCTTTAGGTATATGACCAAGAGTGTTATTACAACTGTGTCTTATGATAGATCAATTCCCAATTTTCTGGAAACCAAGATCTTGATTTCCAAAGTGGCTGTACAAGTTTGCACTTTCATTAGCAATGGAGGCATGTTCCTCCTGCTCTGCATCCTCTTCAGCATGAGCTGTCACTTGTGGTTTTGATTTTAGCCATTCTGACAGGCTTAAGATAAATTCCTAGTGTCATTTTGATTTGCATTTCCCTGATGGCTAAGAATGTTGAATATTTCTATAAGTGTTTGTCAGCCACTTGAGATTCTTTTGTTGAGAATTCTCTGTTTAGATCTGTTCCTCATATTTTAATTGGATTATTTGGTTTTTCAATGTCTAGTCTCTTGACATTATATATTTTGGAAATCTGCCTCAGTCAAATATGGAGATGATGAAGATCTTTTCCCATCTCATAGGCTGCTGTTTTGTCCTATTGACCATGTTCTTTGCCTTACTGTTGTAGAATATTAGTTAAAGATGTGTTACATTTGTTTATGCTGTAAAACATTTCTTTAATGATGCAAATATATGTTGCATTTGTTTAACTCTATGAAGCTGTATTACTTTGTCTAAGACACCAAATGGCTTAATAAAGAGCTGAACAGTCAATAGCAAGTCAAGAGAAAGAATAGGAAGGGCTGGCAGGCAGAGAGGATAAATAGAAGGAGAAATCTGTGAGGAGAGAATCAAGAAAAAAAGGAGAGGTAGATGCCAAGGGACAGCCACCCAGCTACACAAGTCATGGAAGAAGGAAGAAAGAAAAGAAATACAGAAATAGAGATGAGTTAAAGCCCAGAGGCAAAAGATGAACAGGATACTTCAAGATAAGAAGATTCCCCTAGGAAGAGAAAATAGAGAAGACCTCCTTATCTAATTGGGAGCGTAACAGGTTGTAACCAAGAAGAGGTGGGAACAAATTATGAGAGGAGATGATTGAGTGAGAGGAGCAACAAAGAGGGAGAAAAAAAGAGATGTCTATCTTAATAGAGGAAATCAGTGTGGGGTTGGAAAGAGACCAGGTGCTAGGGAAAACTCCAAGAACCTACAGGATATCCCTGGCTAGGTCTCCAATCAATAGCGGAGGGGACTTCTCTCTAATCAAATGAATAACCACCCCTAAGTGTCATCATAGAACCTATATTCACCAATGAATAGAGGTGGAGGCAGAAATCCATGGCTGAGCTCCTGATCCAGCTGAGGAGAGTCTGTATGAGCAAGGGGATTGGGATTATGAAAAAACTTCCTACAATGATGGCTGGCTGGAGCTCTGGAGAGCTCACTGAATCAAGAACAGCCACTGGGGAACCATCAGGAAAAAGAGCCAGGCCCTCCAAGGGTAGGCAACTGTGGATTGGCATGGGCAGTATGTAGAGTCTCAAGAGTGGGATCAGACTGTGTTCCTGTGTGTAGGCTTGCACCTCAGAGTCCATTCCCTTCAGAGGAACACCTAACCCTGTCTTATTATTATTGGGATGAGAAAATCGAACTTTCCTGGAGTGGCTATGCCACACTGAGCTGACTCACCTTGGGACTTCTTGCCTTTTGGGGGATGGGTAGGGGAGGCTGAAGGCTGATGGAGAGGGAAGAGAGGAGAAGCAGGGAGATACATGGATAAAAAAAAAAAAAGACTTTATTTTATGAACTAAAAAGAAATAAAAGCTGACAAGAAACAAGCCAAGATAAGGCCAGGCATTTATATGTAATAATAAGCCTCTGTGTGATTTATTTGGCATTTGGGTGTCAGCCCCCCAAAAAGCCAAAGAGCAAAAACAACCAACTACACTGTACAGAAGCTTTTCAGTTTCATGAGGTTCCATTTGTTATTATTTCTAGTGTCAATGCTATTGCTATTTACTCAGGAATTGTCTCCCATCCCAATGCATTCAAAGCTCTCTCTCTCTCTCTCTCTCTCTCTCTCTCTCTCTCTCTCTCTCTCTCTCTCTTTCTCTCTCTCTCTCTCTCTCTTTCAATTTGCCTGTTTATTTTCTAAAGAAAGATATAAAGAAAGCATGAAGTTGCAAGAGGAAAGAGAAACTGATCAGAATATACTGTATGAAAAAAAAAACCCTTCAATTTACATAACAAGAACGATGAATTTCTCTGCCATTGCACTTACCATCAACATTTTACAGTCTAGAAAAACCTCAGAAGTTAAAGCTAATGGCGAATTGATGCCATTATCTGCTTATCATTAGAAGTGATTTCTTTAATATATGCTTGAGAAAAAATAGATCATGCTTCTGTACAGATCTGTGAATTGACACTTCCTGTGTTTACTTGAAGGTATCACAGTAGGAATAATTTGTTAATTAAGACCATCTGTTAAACAATGTGCTAAGTAGGAACTCCCATTATTTTATTGAGATCAAGCACATTAGGATTTACCCATTTAGAGGGAGGAAATGAGTCTCAGAGAAGTTAAGTCATATAACAAAGATTACAGGGACTAGTAGGTGCAGTGTCTGGTGATGAGTGCAGGTCTGCCAGATTGTTAAGAGGAATCCAACAAAAGCTTGAATCACCTCCAAAACAACCAAAAGTATTATGTATTCTGTGGCATAATTTTATCCAGCATTAGAGGACATGGTATATTTTAAATATATCTTCCAAATCCTCTTTACACATGTACAGTAAGCTTGTAAAGACCAAATCCAAAACAGAAACTCAGGTGGTTAAATTACCAAATAACATTAAAGAGCTATAACAGGCAAGTTCTTTGTCAGCCATAAGCAGTGGCTTTGCCTGTCAGTCTCAAATCCTGAAAACCCACAGCACCTTTTGAATGAACAGATTGCAGAAGCTGTTGTATCCCTGTTTACAGTGCCTTGCCACATGGTAACGAATAGATTCTGTGAGATACCCTACCATATGATTGATACACCAAAACCACTTACCTCCAAAGCATACCTTGTGAAGCATTTGACAGCCTGTTTATAAATTAACAGGGGAGCCTTAAAACTCCCAACAACTCTATGATTCATACACATAAATTTTTTCATGTGATGCCTAGAGTTTCATATTCACTAAAGATGGGAAAGAACTAAATCTTATCAGATTCTGATAATAAAACCAGTATTCTGAAATATAAAAAAGAAGAACAGTGGTCTTTTGTAATTCTAGCATTTGTTTGTGCATCTTTAAGGAGATATTTAGAAAAGAGTAAACAGCCCTGCAGACAGTAGTGAGAGATTCTGTGCCTGCCACTTTAGACCAATTTAAGTAATATGTTCTTTACAGGAAAAAGTAGCAAGTATACCTTTTATATTTTAAAATTCTGGAATTTTAGTTCCCTTCTGATGTTTTGTTTGTTTGTTTTATTTTTCCAATAACAGATGGCTCAGAAGTAACATCCCTGGGGTTGGAGAGATGGCTCAACATTTAGGAGCACTGGCTGCCCTTCTAGAGAACCAGGGTGTGAGTCCCAACATCCACATGAAATCTCACTTGTCAGTCCAGCCCAAGGGGATGGAATCCCTTCCTCCAGCCTCCAGGGACACTGTACACAGAAATAGATGCAGATGAAACACCTATGCACAAAAATCAACAAAATACTTGTAGAAAAAAACAAAACAGCATCCCTATTAGGAGAAAAAAGAAACAAGTATAGATAGAGATGACACTAGGATTCCATCACTGGATGTGAAGTAGTACAGTAAGTACAGAAATTAGCTTCCTGACAACTCATTATTTCATTATTTACTACTCATCTTCTTCATTGCTATGAGCTAAACCAACTTCATGCAGCCACCAAAATCTTCTCTTTCAGATGTATTTTTCAAGTATGTACATATATATATATATATATATATATATATATATATATATATATATATATAACATCTGTAGGAATCCAACACTACATACCATTATTTTAAGCTGAATAGGGTTTTGGTAGGGTGTAGTTTTTATGTTGATTCACGGGCATGGTAGAGCTCTTAGATTAAGTATGGGATAAAAGATGAGATTTATTTTTCATAAAAAAAATAATGGGGTGGAAGATAATATCTGCATGCATCTCTTAGCAGGAGTCTAATTTAGAAGAAGCAATAAGATGGGCATAGACATGCATCTCTGTAATGTAAGCACTTGGGAGACTGAGGCAGGAAAGACCGTCAGTTTGTAGTCAGTGTGGGCTACACAGTGATTTCAAAACCACCCTGAGCTACTTAGCCAGATAGTCTCAAAAAATGTTAGATTAAACCATAAGATGATTATAACCCAAGAAACATATACCAAGATGAAATGAATCAAAACAAAACAAAAATTATGTGTACATATTAGAACCATTCCAAGAGAGAAACTATGTGTTCCACAACTGCAGAGCTGGGTAGTGTGGGCCAAATCGTTTGGATACCAGAGATTTCATCACAAAACTCCAGATATCCAATATGAAGCTATGTCATAGAATTTGATGTTTTTCCTTTAGGCTTTAGTCTCCCTCTGGTCTAATATTTTCTTACTGTGCCCCAGTTATTCCCTTTTATATCAGGACCATTTATGCTGTCCTTCTATACTGGAAGCATGTAACTTGCCTGGAGTTATAGAGGCTGGTAGCTGAGACAATACCTGAAAAGATTGGACATATGTTTTTAAACAGCCCTGAATCTGTTGAAGACTGGTCTCTTTTGAACTTAGACTAAATGAATTCTGCATTTTAAGATGGCCATGGGTCTAAGAGGACAAGCAGTGGAAGATTATGTCTTAAGGGTGTCATGTTGACAAGAGATGGACATTACAAGATCTAAAGTCACCTAAGAGGTGAACATCTTAGCATGTTTGTGACGAGCTTCTAGAGTAGAGTGGGAAGATGCATGCTAAGTGTTGGTGGCGCTATTCCTTGGGCTAAAACCCAGTGCTTACGAAAGAGAAGAAAACAGAGTGGCATATTCATCTCCCTCTGCTACTTCACAGAGGATGTGATATAACCATCTGCCCCTCATTCCTGTCACCTGACCTTCCCACCAGGGTGTACTGTGCCCTCAAAGGCAAAATAAACCCTGTCTTCCTTACATTTCATCATATGAGTATTTCATCATAGAAAGGATCTGGCCAGCCCACCCAAGGTTAGGGATTCAAAGTTCTTTTCCATTTCAACAACAATCCTCCCCTTTAATCTGGCCCTACTCATTTAATTTCTACACATATCATATGATAAAGACAATCTACAACTTTTAACATTTTAGGAAGGCTATGAACTAAATAACTATAAGTAATGCAATTATTTTCATTTTAATCAATATTTTCTATTTTATTTATTGAAAAGCCTAATATTGAACTAATTTTAAAAAGTTGCCTAAGCCCTTTTTCTTCTACTGGGTTACTTTGTCCAGCCTTGCTGTGACAGTATGCGCCTGGCCTTGTTATGCCATGTTAGGCTGATGCTCCTGGGGGGCCCTGCTTTCTGAGATGAGCCAGAGGGGGTGTGTATCTGGGGGAACATGGAAAGTGGGAGGAGAGACTGGGGGGAGAAAAGGGGGAACTGTGGTCGGGGTGTAACATATGAGAGAAGAATAAACATAAAAGAAAAAACTGTTGAATGTCATCCTCCTCTAGGGAATGGAAATTAAAAATACTTTGAGATCCTATTTCACCCAAGAGTCAGAAAGTCTATCATTGAGAAATCAAATGGTTACAAGTGTTGGTGATGATGTAAGTAAAGGGGCCCCGTATCGGCTTTTGGTAGATGTGTGAATTGGTTTAGCCACTGCCTCAGGGTTTCTATTGCTCTAATGAGACACCATCAACAACAGCAGCAAAAACGCTGCCTAAAATCGATCTTGCTGCTTCTTTCTCTCCCTCTGTTCTCCTCTATTTCCCCTCCCCAGAGCAGACGGTAACAATAAAAAGGGAGCAGAGGAGGAGCAAGAAGCTACATACCTGGATCATGGATCACAGAGAATTTAATTCAGTCACACACAGTAGAAAATTCTCCACAGATTTAGCTGGAAACTTCTGGAAGCTAAGAATCCTCTAATGCTAAAGCTGAGTTCTCTGTATCAAATCAAACCAGGAGTTTTAAAAATCACAATAACTAGTGAGTTTCTTTGTCTTTTCACATTGTGTCCAAAAGCAAATTAAGGTCACCTCAAAACCGTTTGCTTCTTCACCAAGTACACCATTTCCTCTAACTCATATACCCTCTTGCCCTCACCAAATCCCAGCCTACTCACCACCAGGGACTTTACAAGTGGCCTAAATACCTAGTTAGGCTAAATTCGCCTCCTTCACACACCTCACCTTTTAAGCTGTTCCCAAGTTCCACTGCCTCACCTTGCCTATCGCCTTCCTCTGGAACCTATCATATCCCAGCCCACTTCCAACCAGGGACTCTCCAGCAAAACCATATGTAATGGAGAACCAGATAGGCTGTCTGCAAACGGCTTTCTGAAACCTCTCCAATAAAGTGCTCCGCTTGCTCCACAGCCGCTTTCCAGGGACTGTCCCCTCTTCTACTGTGGCCGGGAGACTCAGGCTTCTCCCTCCCTTATCCACTCTTCGGAGCCTGCCAGCTGCATGACTGGGGTCATCCAGTTTCCCTTTCTGGTCTTAAAATCAAGGATCAGGACACATAGCCAAGAGAAACTTGTTCCAAGCTCCTTAACAAATAGCTGCAGACACCAGACAATAGCAAAAGATTTAGCCCTAAGTACTAAACCCAGACCTGCTATAAATTAGTCTCTTACTGAATACCATCAAAACCTCTGTTGAAAGAAAACAAGTGACTTAGACCAAGAAGAAGTAACTGCAGATGTGTACATTCCAACACTGAACCGGGAATCAATCTACCCAATGATCCAGCAATACCACTCTTGGGCATATACCCAAAGGATGCACATTCTTACCGCAAGGGCATTTGCTCAACTATGTTAATAGCAGAATTATTTGTAATAGCCTAGATGCTATTTCCTAGGCATCTGGAAACAACTTAGATGACCCTCAACAGAAGAATAGATTAAAAAATTTGGTACATTTACATAATGGAGTACTTACTACTCAGCAATAAAAAAAAAGACATTCTGAAATTTGCAGGCAAATAGATGGAACTAAAAAAAAAAATCAGCCTGAGTGAGGTAACACACACCTAGAAAGGTAAATACGGTATATACTCACTACTAAGTGAATTTTAGATGTAAAGCAAAGGATAATCAGGCTATAATCCACAACCCCTGAGAAGTTAGGGAACAGGAGGAAACTAGGGGAGATATCCATTGACAGCCCCCCCCCCGCAAGGGGAAATAGAGACCATCTCCTGAGTAAACTGGGATCATATGGGGGAGAGAGCAAGGGGAGGTGGGAAGAGCTCATGAGAGAATGTGGTGGTTGAGTTGGGGAGCAACAGAGCGGGAGAACAATGAAATAAATACCTTGATAGAGGGAGCAGTTGTGGGGTTAGAGAAAAACCTGGTGCTAGGAAAACATCCAAGAACCCACAAAGATTACCCCCGCTAAGACCCTAAGGAAGACAGATTATATGAGCAAAGGGGTCAAGATCATGATGAGGAAATACACAGAGAGAGCTGACCTGAGCTATTGGGAGCTCACTGACTCTGAACTGACAGCTGGGGGAGCCTGCACAGGACTGAACTAGGCCCTCTGAATGTGGATGACAGTGGAATGCCATGGGCAATTTATAGGGCCTTTGGCAGTGGGACCAGAATTTATTTCTAGTGAATGAACTGGCTTCTTGGAGCCCATTCCTACAGAGAAACACCTTGTTCAGCCTTGATAATGTGAGAAGGGGCTTAGTCTTTCCTCAACTGGATATGCCAGACTGCATTGACTTACTCTGGGAGTCCTTACCCTCTCTGAGGAATGAATGGGGGGAGGGGGGAGGGGAAGCTGAGGGAGGACTGGGAAGAGGGGAAGGAGGAAGAACAATGGTGGGTATGCTAAAAGAAATAAATAAAATTCTATTATCCTACCAAAATTAAAATATCAAATATTGATAATATTTCCAAAAGAAATAGTAGATTTTTTTTTCCTTTCCAGAAATTTTTCTGCTTAGGAATCAGAGCCACAGTAGAGCTGATCTCGGCCTCACGCTTTACATGGTTTTTCTTTTCTTTTCTTTTTTAATTAAAGAGAAACTCTAATGAAGATCAAGGATGTATGGCAAAGCCCCATGAGTCATATCATTAAAGTAAAAAAATTAAAAACTAAAATAACAAATATATCTCAAAAAATACAAATTCTGTAGTGACAGCCCCTAATGAGATGACCTAAAAATGCCCAGAAAAATAACTCAAAAGACTTATTATTTCCAAAAATACAGTTTATATATGTATATATGTATAAAATTTTGGAAATTCTAGCTGTGCCATCAACTTTGGAAAAAAGTATCCCAGTTTACTGTGTTGAGTTGGCATTGTACAGAAATTAACAGCCATATTGGTCTAGAAATGTTGAACTTATTTTTTTCCCATTTGTACAGGGGTAACACACTGTATTAAATATGTAAGGTCTTATCTACATGGGTTTTATTACAAAAACTAATAAAGTATTCTCTAAATAATGAAAAAAAGAATGATCATAACTATGGTCAAACATATTGAGGAAGACAAAACCCATGTAGATAAATAAAATAAAAGAATCAATCCAAGAAATAAAAACAGTTTGAATTTCTAAAGAAATCCAAACTGAAATTTTGCTGAACATTAAAAAACTCAGTAAGTCAAATAGAAGCCTCAGTGGAAAAACCCCACAGAAAGAACAGGTCATGTTGAAAACAGAGAGTCAGGGAAGAAGATAAAAAAAAAAAACAAGAAAACAGAGAAAAGAATTAGCTCACTCAATGAGAAACTTACAAAAAGAAAAAAGAATGGAACATCTGAGAGTCTTAGAACATAATAAGACTAACCTTAGAATTATGGATGTAAAAGAGGAGAATGCCGCAGCAAAGGCATAGATAATGTCTTCAGTTAGATCACACAAAATCTTCCAAAGCAAAAGAAAGAGATCCCCATCCAAGTACAAAAGCCTATAGAACACTGAATAAATGGTGCCATAAAATAAATTCTCCATTGTGCATTACAGTTAAAGCATTAATAATACAGCTAAAGAAAACGTATAGAAAGATTCAAGAGAGAAGGGTCAAGTCACTTCACAGAACTGTCCCTCTAGAACAGCACCTGATGGTATGACAGAACCTTGGAAGCCAAGAAAGCCTGCTTGAAAAGATGTTCTGGAAACACTCAACTGTCAACCTAGACTATTGCACCCAGAAAAACTATCAAAATTGGAGGAGAAATAAAAGCTTTCCATGATAAAAAAAAAAAAAGAAAAAGATTAAATGAATTCATTACTAACTAACCCAACTCTGCAAAGAGCAAATACCAGAAGAAATCTGAAGTGAATACTAGAAGAAACATAAAGTTAATGGTAAACACACCTAAGAAGTTACAGGGAACAGAGCAACAATGTCAGGAGAGGTATTCAAAACGAAGAAAATAAAATGAATCAACAAGATAGTGAAATTAATATAAAACTCTCAATGTTAAGGCTAAATATCAATGGTTCCAGTTCTCTAATAAAGAGATGTGAACTAATAGATAGGGTAAAAAATCAGAGTTCATTTTTTTACTGCCTCCCAGAAACATACTTCACCATCAATGGCAGATACCAACCACCTTGGGGAAAAAGAATTAAAAAAGGTACTCTGAGAAAATAGAACTAATATACAAGCCAGTATAGGTATTACAACAGACTTACAAAAGAAACCAGTCATAAGAGATAAGAAGGAAAATTTCATATGCATTAAAGAAAAACAATCTATCAATTGGTTATTACAATGACCAAACACAGGGTAACATAATTGACAAAAGAAATAGGATTAGATCTAAAATCACAGATTAACCATAATACAGTGATAGTGGAGTGACTTCAGTAAACATTCTAACAAATAGACAGGACATCTGAAAAAAATAAAACTAAATAGAAAAACTATTGAGTTAAATGAAGCAAATGGACCTAAAAGACATCTACAGAACATTCCACCCAAACACTAATGAATACATATTTTTCTCAACAGCTCATTGAACAATCTCTAAAACTGACCACATACTAAGACACAAAGTAAGTCTCAATAAAAGCTGAAATAGTAATAGGACAGTTGAAATAGTACCTTGCATTCTTCCAAACCTTAATGGAATAAAGCTATTTATCAACAGCAATAGAAACTCATGAAAGTTAAATAATATATTACTGAATGATTATTTTGTCAATAAAGAAATCAAGAAGGAAATTTCAAAAATTTAAAAATTGAATAAAAAAATTTATGAGAAACAATGTAAGCACTCCTTTAAAAAGCCTCTCGCTAAATTCTTATAATTATTAATTTAATAATTCACTTAAGGAGCTTAAAAACACAAGGATATGGTGCCCCAAAAGTAGATGAGCTAAATTAATGAAGTCCAAAAAAAATTCAAAGAATAGTGAGACAAAGAACGTGTTTATAGAAAAGATTAGCAAAGCTAATGAGCCATTAGTCAAATTAACCAAAAGGAGAGACATGACCCAAATTAATAAAATTATAGATGAATACAGGGACATTATAACAGATACCAAGAAAATTCAGAGTCATAACCACAGAATTTAAATTCTATATCTCAACAAACTGGAAAATCTAGAATACATACATGAATTTATAGATGTATATAACCTGCCAGTAAAATCAAGTTGAAATGATTTAAATACACCCATAACATGCAAAGCAGTATTTTTAAAAATATCTTTCAACTAAGAAAAATCAACTACCAGATAGATTCAGTCCAAAATTTACTAGACCTTCCAAGAAGAAGAAACACCAATTCTGCTTAAATTATCTCATAAAAGAAAAAAACACTTCCAAAATCTCTTTTACAAAGTCACTATTATCTTGATACCAAAACTAGACCAAAACCCAAGGGAAAAAAAGCTATAGGTTAAGTCCTTTGCTGAACATGGATACCAAAAAAAATCAATAAAATATTTGCAAAACAAATCCAAGAATACATCAAAAAGATTGTCCACTATGATCAGTTTTTAGGCTTCATCTCAGAGATGCAGAAGTGATTAAACATATATGAATCAGTAAATGTGATCCACTGTAGCGGGAAATTTGAAACTATACAAAAAAGCCACGCCGGAGTGCTGAGCCGGGCGGAATCGGGGAGGAAATGATGAACAAGCACCGCGCCGGAAGACAGAAGCGTTGCGTCGCTGGACGAGTGATGTGGAAGGGGACTGGCCAGCTGGAACTGCTCTTGCTCTGCTGGGCAGACGGTTCCCCGGATCGCTCCTGCTGTGCAAGGTTAGGATTGCTCCGGACTGCTGCTGCTTTCTGCCGCGTGGATCTACGGACTGCTCCTGCTTTCTCCGGCGTGGATCGTTTCTGCTCTCCACTTCTCCGTCCTTCTCCTGCCTTTTCTCCTTCTCCCCTGGAACAATCCCTGTTATCCCTGTTATGTGAGAATCTTTTAATTAAAATTCTTTAGTTAACATATATTTCTTGGTGGGTTAGTACCGTGATAATCCACCACATAAGCAGACTGAGAAACAGAAACCAGATGATCACCTCATAAGATGCAGAAAAAGCCTTTTACAAAATCCAACACTCCTCTGTGATAAAAGTCCTAGAGAGAAGAAGAATGCAAGGATACATAAAAGAGGTGATGTGCAGCCCACAACCAACATCAGCCCAGGCAGAGTGAAACTGAAAGCATTTTCATTAAAATCATGAACAAGATAAGGATGTGCACTTGTCCCGTAACTATTCAATATAGTGCTTGAAGTTTTATTTAGAACAATAAGACAAATAAAGGAAATCAGGGGGATACAAATGAAAGAAGTTAAAGTGTATTTATTTAAAGCTGATATAATTTTATGCATAAATGAACATTAAAACTCCACCAGGAAATTTCTACAGCTGATAAACACCTTCAGCAAAGTAGCAGGGCAAAACATTAACACACAAAAGTTGGTAGTTTTTATATATACAGATGACAAACCAATTAAGCAATCAGAGAAACAATCCCATTCACAATAGCTTCAAAAATATCAATAAATCTATCTAAAAAAAGTGAAAGACTTGCATAAAGAAACTTTAAGTAAGAAGATAGAAAGATTGCCCATGCTCATGGATTGGTAGAATTAATATTGGGAAAACAGCCATCTTACCAAAAGTAATTTACATATTCAATGCAATCCCCATCAAAACTCCATAGCAGTTCTTCACAGAAAATGAAAAACCAACAAATAAACAAACAAAAAACCTTTAAATTGTTTGTGGAAACACAAATGGCCTAGAACAGCCCAAACAATCCTGAATAGTAAAAACATAATGGAAGTATCACTACCCGGATCTTAACTTTCACTACAGCAACTGTAGTAATAAAGACAGCATATCCCTGGCATATAGGCAGACACATTAGTCAATGGAACAGAATTGAGAACTTAGTCCATGCAGCCACAGATAAGTGATTTTTATCATGAAAAAGGAGCCTAGAGTACACACTAAAGATAGCATCTTCAACAAATGGTGTTGGTCAAACTGGATGGCTGCATGTAAGAGAATATATATCTCACCCAGCACCAAACTCAACTTCAAATGGATAAGGGACCTTGATGTAAGATCCAATACACTAAATCTGACAGAGGGAAAAGTAGGGACTATTCTTGAACATATAAGCACTGGAAAAGACTTTCTGAAAAGGACCCAGCAGTCATTAAGACCAACAGTTAACAAATGGGACCACATGAAACTAAAAAGCTTCTGTACAGCAAAGGATATCATTACCCAAGTGAAGAGACAACCTACAAAGTGGCAAATAAATTTTATAACCTATAAATACAGCAGAGGATTATTGTCTAGGACATACAGAGAACTCAAAACCCTAAACATCAAGAAAACAAACAACTTAATTAAAATGTGATAATGAACTATACAGGAAGTAATATAGAGATAAAATGCAGATTCCTGAGAAACTTCTTAAATATTCAACATTTTAGTCATCAGAGAAATGCAAATTGAAACTTTCATCTTATCCTTGCCAGAATGTCTAAGTTTAAAAACAAAAGAAAACAAATGTTGGCACGGGTGTGAAGAAAGGGGAACACTTACTCTCTGCTTGTAGGGTGCAAACTGCTCTGAAAATCAGTGTTGAGGCCCCTCATACAGGTAGAAATAGATCTACCACACAACTAGCTCTACTGTTCTTGGGCATATTCCATATAGACTATATCCCACAACAGACATGCCTGTTATAACATTCCAAAAAAGGAATATTATACAGATGTTAAAAAGCAAAATTAGAGACCAAGTGCTGTCTGCAGAGTCCCAGCGCACTCTGGAGCAGGGGCAGATAAACTCTGCCGGTCACCATACCCACAGCTCCTGCAGAGGGAATTTGCACAGCTACCCACCGCCACATCGAACCGAGCAAACAGACAATGACAGGGGTCCCTGAACGGTAGATTCAGACCCTTCCCAGAGAGGTGACAGGAGGCACACAAGCCTGAGTGCCACAACTGACCAGGAACCATCCAATCGTGAACCACTGAAGCCATGGGCAAACGTCAGTGCAAAAAATTACATAATAATACAAAGAACAACATGGTAACTCCAGAAGAGAGTGGCTATCTTACAAATACAAGACCTGAACTGAGCAATGAAGAGGAAGCAGAAGGAAGCAACACCAAAAATTCCTTTTTGATGATCATCGAAGCTCTCAAAGAGGATATGAAAAAAAGCCTTAAAGAAATAGAAGATAATTACAAACAAAAAAAGTGGAAGAGATGAACAAATCTATGAAAGGAACATGCCAGGAACTAAAAGCTGAAATAAAAGCTGAAATAGAAGCAATAAAAAAGGCACAAATTGAGGCAAAGATGGAAATAGAAAACCTGAAGAAAAAAGCTGGAACCACAGATACAAGCATAACAAACAGAGTTCAAGAGATGGAAGATAGAATCTCTGAAGTGGAAGACTCAGTAGCTCAAATAGATATATCAGTCAAAGAAAATAGTAAAACTAAAAAAGCCATAACT